>JAHWFP010105659.1:25598-141254 GCA_023313725.1 Lithobius niger
TTCGTCAAGCTTCCCTGCTCGACAGATTGTTCTATGTCAACGAAGTAGGAAGAGAGAGGTGTAGAGCGAAGTGAAGAGTGTTGACATTTTATTTACGTTCGTTGTTCCTTTGTGGGATAAGAATGTGACTGCCTAGCAATGAAATATAAAGTCACTAGAGGCCCAGGGTAACTGAGGCCTCGTCCCCAAATCCGTAAACTCATTGTTGGTGCCCTTAGGACCTTAATAATTTGATTTTTGTTTGATATCAGTCGCACTGTGAGGGAACTTTCACGGTCGGAGCTTTCCTTTTTTTTTTTACCCTTAGTGAGTAGAGGCAAGGCCGCTTTTCCCGGGTGGCCCCCGAGAAAATTCCCCCCCCCCCCCCCCCACCAAATACAGTTGCGTAATGACAAACAGAATAGTGCTGGAGTTTTGGTTAGTAAACAAAATGTGGTAAGGGACAGCTCCCAAATAGTAATTCTTAAGATATTTTTAGATTTTTAATTCCTACAAAGAGTATTGAGCATGAAGCTAATGGATTTTATCTCCAACCCCGCCTGCCCACGTTCGCGTTATACGGATTTCAGTCAGAAAGTAATACGCATAAAGGTGCTTGGTTTCGTTTTACTGACTGTTGGTTTCCCTGTGTAAAAAGTTTACTACATTCAGTCAAACCGATTTTCTTTGGGTACGAAAAACAGGGAGATATAAAGTAGAGCAGAACTCTTAGAGAGCAAATGGTGAATAATGACAGTTGTTGTCATAACACTACAGTCTGTACAGATGCTGTAGCAGTTCTGAAAGCGGATTAAATAAAAACTAAATACCGCATGAGCAGGTCGAAATATTGAACTTTTTTAAATACGATTTCTTTCAACTGGAAAGTAATCATCTGCGTTTTTATTCATACGTTCAAAAATTCTATGCTATAGTACGCAGTAGAGTGGATTAATAAAAAAAAATGAATGAGAAATTACAATTGACAATATACAGTTACTTGAAATGTGTTAACAGCCAATACAGTTGCTTAAAACACATGCACGGCCAGCCATCAAGATAGTAGTAAGCAGTAACTTAATATTGCAGGAGCGAACAGTAGCGGTGTTCTGGCACTTATTCTAGACAGGCAGTGGCAACGGGGCAGTGTTCAATCCCACCCGCAGCATCACTGCTATTAACAAAGCAGGCTCGTGCGGGTTTTTTCTTCTTTATTTTTCGGCGAGTCATCTGCTGTTACGTGAGCTACTCAACAGTTCTCCATTAGTTCTCAATGGAAACAGGTTTGACTGAATGCAGCAAATCTTTTATTCCGTGCAACAGTCAAAAAAACGGAATCAAGCACCCTATAAGCTTATTACTTTCTGACTTAAAGCCGTATAAAGCAAACATGGGCAAGACGGGTGGGAGATACAATCTGTCAGCGTCATATTCAACACACTGTCGTTTGCTAACCATACACCAACATTAGTTTGGTTTGCCACTGGTATTGTGGGGGGGCAGAGAGGGAAAAATTTTTCCCGGCCTCATCTGGCAGGGGGACTCGCCATTACTCACCGACGGTTTAAAAAAAAGTCTCCAATCGTGAAGGGGCTATCCCCATAGTAGGATTAGTATGTAAAAAAAAAAAAAAACCTCCTACCGTAAATGGGCTCTCCCCATAGTACTACTAGCTTGTAAGAAAAAACACCTCCGACCGTTTAAACTCCGACCATACTAGCTGTACTATAGGGGCTCTCCCTACAGTACGACTAATATGTTAAAAAAATAAATAAAGTCTTTAAATAAGGTCTTCAGGCCGCCTCCCCCAACAGTGAGTTTTTTACGGGTCTGGGGAAGGGGCCATAATTTAACCCATAACTGCCTAGATACGACCGTACGCCTTCAACGCATAACAGCGAAAAACTAAGCCCCCGCGCGAGCTTTGTGAGGGGGCCCCGGGGACCCCGAGCAAAGCGGGCAATCACAGCCCAGTAGTCAGCGTCGTCGGCTCCAAACCAAGAGAATGCCGGTTCGAATCCGAGAACCGGCCCAAGTGCCATATGGACTCTAAAAAAAAGGGTCTGAAAGTTTTTTCAGGCGGTTATGGGTTATTGGTTGCAATCACGTACTTTCTCAGCCCTCAGCTAACCCATAACTTCCTAGATACGACCGTACGCCTTCAACGCATAACAGCGAAAAACTAAGTCCCCACGCGAGCTTTGTGAGGGGGCCCCGGGGGACCCCGAGCAAAGCGGGCAATCACAGCCCAGTGGTCAGCGTCGTCGGCAACAAACCAAGAGAATGCCGGTTCGAATCCGAGAACCGGCCCAAGTGCCATATGGACTCTAAAAAAAAGGGTCTGAAAGTTTTTTCAGGTGGTTATGGGTTATTGGTTGCAATCATGTACTTTCTCAGCCCTCAGCTAACCCATAACTGCCTAGATACGACCGTACGCCTTCAACGCATAACAGCGAAAAACTAAGTCCCCGCGCGAGCTTTGTGAGGTGGCCCCGGGGACCCCGAGCAAAGCGGGCAATCACAGCCCAGTGGTCAGCGTCGTCGGCTCCAAACCAAAAGAATGCCGGTTCGAATCCGAGAACCGGCCCAAGTGCCATATGGACTCTAAAAAAAGGTCTGAAAGTTTTTTCAGGCGGTTATGGGTTAAAACTATTTACCCTGGGCCTCAAATGACCTTGTACGTTATTACTGGCCAGTCACATCCTATCCCACTAGGGAGCAACGATTGTAAATAACAACACTCCTCACTTCGCTCTGCACCTCTCCCCTCCTACTTCTTTGACATAGAACAACCTGTCGAGCAGGGAAGCTTTGCTATGCAGGGAAGCATCGGGCAGCGAATGTGACATTGGAAGGCGAATGTGACAATAGAAACAATTTTCAACCGGTCGACCCGAGGGCCAGAAAAATACTGTTTTTGTTTTTCTGCCTGCTAACCTATATTTTGTATGTTCTAGGAAAATTTTTAGCTTTTAAAACCCCTCTTGGAACTCAGTATGACGACCAAGTTCCGGAACACTGTCGATTTCCACCTTCCATGCTTTTGGCTTCCATGAACAGTTACAAAGTGAGTAGTATTTAATATTTCGTTGTTGGTTGTACTGGGCAGAAAACTGTTATGAAATATGGAAACCGCACTGCTAACTTTTACATTTTGCCATGTAGCCTAACTTCTGAATGGTCAGAGCTAGCAGCAGGGTTTGCACAAGGTGCTTGAATTTCTTGAGAGAAAATTCAAGACTTTGAATTCCTTGAAATTGTTAGCTATGTCCTTGAAAAGCCTTGAATTTAATTTATTTTCGCAATTTAAAGTAATGCCCTAGCTTTGAGCAAGATAAAGACAAAGTTGTAATTTCTTCGTTTGTTGTAAAAATGTAGATTTTCTCTTAAGTTGCTTCAGAGGTTTCCATTAGTTGTTTACTCGGCTGTAACGAATCTAGAAAAAGTCTGGGAAAAGCGCTGACGGGGAATAAAGCAGAATGAAAAAAATGTTTCCCGGTGAAACTCCTTTTACCTGTCTGGTGAAATCGAGCCAAGGCAAAATGGCCTAACCTAACATATAACAATAACAACACGAAAAAATACCAGAAAAATATTTTTCCACGGTTTTTTTCCCGCGCATAAAAAACCTGAACATTTTATTGTTTAACTAGCGGAGTTGCTAATTACATGTCGTATCGCTACGCTCGAGGAGCTTTCATGCTGCAACTCTTGTCCTGATGACGGACATTCCACGTCTAAAACGATCAAGCAAATGGTCAGAATGCAGTACGCGTTTTTCGTAAGGCTTCACTGCGTAAACAAATGATAACCGTAAATCATTCCAACAGTCTGGCCATCCGAGAGCTACGTGCGCGTCGACATGCTTCCAGTAATTTCTTTGATTCCAAGAGCATCACAAAATCATGCGCTGATTATTTCGACGCAAACTAATTGTAAGTATTGCTCACAGTTCATCCATGACATTCCTAAGCGCTCCTGCATGTCATCTATATCATTCAAAACATAAGATTTGTTTGTTTGCAACTTTGTACGTCTTCTCCTCCAGAAGTAATCCCCTACGAAGGTGAGAGATGAAAAATTGAGAGAGAGCAAAGCGAGAGACACATTGAAAAGGTTTACTTTACATGGAAATCGCTCGCTCTGATTGCTCAATCCACGCACCACCGTTCTTCAGAAGCACAAGTGTTTGGCACCCTTTTAAAACCAGGTTTCCATGCATCAATTCAGTTGATACAAAACCAATTTTAATGTTTATATGTGTTACCTTGCAAAATACAAGTCCGTTTAGGTTATTTTTTGCGTGCATCCGTCTCCAGATCAAGTGCATAACTAATAACTTCAATACGATCCATGCTTCATGTAATTTCTTTGTACTGGTTATTGTACTGATTATTTCGTCGCAAACTAATTGCAAATGTTGCTCACAGTTCGTTCGTCACATTCTTCAGCACGTCTACATTTCACCTACATCATTCCAAACATACGATTTGTTTGTTTGCGCGTTTGTACGTCTTCTCTTCCAGAAGTAATCCCCTATGAAGGTGAGAGATAAAAGATTAATAGAGCAAAGCGAAACACACATTGAAAAGGTTTAGTTTACGTGGAAATCTCGCGCTTTGCTCGTTCAATCCACGCACCTCCGTGCTTCAGAAACACAAATGTTTGACACCGTTTTAAGACCAAATCTATTGTTTTGATTTTTCCATGTATCAAGTCAGTTAATACAAAACCAATTTTAAGATGTATATGTGGTGTGTTGAAAACTACGTCATCCTTTTATGTCATTTTTTCCGTGCATCCTTCTCCAGATCATTTCGCTTCGCTCGAGGAGGTTTTCATGAACAAACTATGACGTCATGAACAAACATCATGAGGGTTTAAAAAAAAACTTTGATGTTACTTTTTAGGGGTTTTTCGCGTATTTGAGGGTCGTAATCTCAAGTTACAGCGATGAAAATAGGCCTATACGGAGTGCAATTTAATTATCTTTCGTTTGGTCCTACTCCCATCTTTGTAGGTGCTTTGGTTCCAGAGGAGTAGAGGTACAAACACACATGCACACACGCACGTACATCATACGATTTTAATGATGTAGATGAGGTGGTTGGTTCTTCCCTGATAAAACTAGTCCTTATTTATGCTGAGCAGTCTTATGCGAGTAAGTTTGTTGATTAATGCAGGGCCTTGTTTAAAAATATCATATTGGTCTTGAAAAGTTACATTAGTTATGGAAAAAAGTCCTTGAAAAATTGCATTAGTTTTGGGAAAAAGTTCTTGAAAAATTACGTTACTTTTGGAAAAAAAGTCTGTGAATGTGTTTGAATTTCTAGTGTGTGATCTGATCTTGTGCGAACCCTGTAGCAGCATGTGGGGTACAAACCATTTTAAAACCCAGTAAAACAAATATACCTTAAAATGTTATATTGAAAAATGATTGACTTTAAGTAAAAATTTGTTTTATTCAGCTGATGGTTTTATTTCTCAATGCTAATTTCTCCAGATCATACAAATATTGGTAATGCTCGTAATCGGGATGATATCAGTCTCATTCATTAGTTTTGCTGGACGTAAAGGCAAATACATTGACAGCTAAAACCTTCCAAAATACTCTCCCACCCTCCATTTTGGTTATAAATTTGTTGACCTTTAAAGTCTGGGGCTGTAGTGCAAGAAGCCCCAAATTAAAACCCTCACCACAACTTACAAGGGAGTACGTTTTAAAAAAAAAACAAATGCTTGATTGGTTCAAATTCGTCCTGCTCTGGAAAGCATTAACAGAATCGAACAAAAAATGTGGGAACGAAAGAAATAAAAAAAAAAAGGGGATGGGAGACCAAAAATGGCTGCAAACGTTAGAACTGGCATAGTTTTTGGTGGAAGAGTCTCCATGCCGAATGTATTGAGTATTGTTTTGCAAGCTTGAGCGAGAATTTAAGATAAGGTTGTAAGATTTTCTTGTAGTTGACTTGTAGTATTTGTTGCTTTCTAGGTTAAGATGGGACTCTGGATTGATTTGACCAATACGTCACGTTTCTACGAAGTAAAAGAAATAGAGGATTTTGGTGTGCGGCACGTAAAGCTGCAGTGCAGGGGGTAAGTGTGTTTAGGTGGTTACAATACTTCATTAACATAGCAGGCTGCTGCTATTTTTTGCTTTCCGGAATTTTTAAAAAAAATTTATATATAAAAATATAATTTTTTTTAAATTTATGATTTAATAACAAAAAAATCGGTTTAATTAAAAAAAATTCAATTAAGTTTCAAACAAATTAGTTACTTTTATTTTTACAGAAAAGGGCCATCATGCACTGTTCAATTTTAATCATAATAAAGTCATGGCTTCCATGAACCGATAACAATCAACTGTAACGTATTCTGCTTAGTAATCACCGTTCTTTTTAGATTTTAAAGTTGATTTGATACAGTCTACTCCCGCAAACTTAAATGGAAAGCATTTATCCCTCCGAAGGTTTGCTTAGGTGGTAACTCGGTGTAGCTTGTGTGCAGTTACCGCTACCTTGGGCACATTATCTCGGATAACTTGCGAGATGATGCCGACATGCGCAGGCAGTGCCGTGCAGTGTGTGTTGCTGGCAGTGGTTTGAAGGCTAGGCTTAGCTCGTGTGATAGGTTTGTAAAAAACCGTCATTTCAAGGCACATTGCACAAACCTCTGCACAAGTGACTTATGGATGTACTATAACAAGGCCTCTGTGAACAAACTCAGAGTTGCATACAACAATTGCTGCTAGACGGCTACGACCGCCATGGTACAGTGCAAGTAGGTTAATGGTTGAGAATAACCTCCCATCCTTTGGAGCTACCAGAAAAAAAGCTGTTTGGGGAACTCGTGTTCGGGTGTTGGCTTCTCCTAACCTTCTGGCGCAGGCAATGACCAGATTTTCAGGGTGCAAGGAATGTGCCTTCAGTACGTGGTATGCAGTACTGTACGATGATTGCTTGTAGTTTTTGTTGTTTCATAATTCATTTCCCTTTGTCCTTTTTATAATCTGTAACTCGGCACTTTTTGTACTCAAGCCAAGGTGCTGTGGTCCAAAACAAAATGTGAGCCGAATCTGTGAAATAAAGTTAAAAAAAAAGTGTTACTTGGTAGGAGGCCCATTTTAAAAACATGTGAAACTGCTGATAATTGTTAGGCTACCATTCGGTAGTACCAAAAAAGCATTGTTGGTTTAAAAAAATTGCAGCATTAAGAGAGTATCGAAGAGGTTTTGGAACAGAAAATTTTTTTCAAAATCTTAACATCGTCGTAGATCTGTGACTGATAGGCCTATCATTTGGTCACATATCTACGACGATGTATGCTCTTCAAAATTAATGTTGTGTTCCAAAACCTCTTCGATACTCTCTCTTAATACTGCAATTTTTTTTAACTAACGATACTTTTTTGATACTACCGAATATCAATACCAAGTTTAGATTTTTCGATATCACTGGTTTCGGTATCAGTATCGAAATTCGATAGTATCGCACACCCCTGTTTTCTGGCCACCTCTTGCACTAACTCTCCACTAGGTTTTCTTTGTTTAGTTTTTTCGTCAACCTTGTTTGAAGCAAAACGTGCAAATTAGTTAAGATCATGGTCAAGTTCCATAAATTTTAGGGCGCTAGGGTAGGCGTATGCAAACCTGGCTGGAATTCAGGATGGCTTTTACGCCATCGCGTCGCTCAACATAGCCTCCGACTTTAACTAGGCCGTGGGGGTTCGGAAAAAGTTAGCCTCGTCTGGGTGTTCCAAGCCTCACGAGTAAAGGGAGAAACTTGGAAATGGTGAAACAAGTTTGGATTCAAGAGTTAGCCTAAAATGTTTTGGTCTAGCCTGCTGACGAGTTGGCACTTGAAAAAAAAACCATTTGAAGTGCTTGATGTAAGTATGTCTGTCCATTCACATGCATTCAGTGAACAAGGCAATGGCCTTTTTTAATGCACAGTAGTTCTAAATCTCCGCACTGTAAATGTTCTCCGCGCTATCAGTTATTTATATTGCCACGGCATCAGAATATGGTAAGCGCACAGAATTCGGTTCGGCTGCAGTTATCTCGATCGCAACGGCAACGGCTTCTTGCCGTGCCGTCCATACTGGAGCAAAGTAGCACGGGAGTCGCCACTTATCCTGGTCGCCGGGATGTGGTGGATGAACAGGACTTAACTACTAGAGGTGTGCACCGGTCAACAGTGTATCACCCAAAACCGATCCTGTTCGAAATCATCGATGGGTGGCGACAAGGATGTCGAGTGGACTATTTGGTTGACGACGGAAAAAATATTTTTATAGCCGACGAAAATATACATTACCTTTTTTATAGCAGTTTTCCTCTTTTAGCACTTAATTCCCCTAGAAGTTGAAAGTTGCCTTCCCTGCCGGGCTCGTAATATTACTGCGCATGCGCAGGCTGAGCAAGCTCGGCGCTACAGCCTGTCAGCATCATTTCTCCTAGGGTGCTCACGACGCGTGACCGCCCTTAAGCACGATCCCGATCCTGGCCTCCGGACGATCCGTCTTGACACGCTTCACGTGCTTGTGCTCCTTCGGTCCTTCTGGATTCCCCGGTCCTCCTGGCCATTGCCGACTCCTCTGACTTACCTTTGGAGGTTGCTGATCCTTCAGGTCCATCATTGGACTGTTTACTTGGGTCCTTCGCTGATCAACTTTCAGAAGGTCCCTCCCCCGATTGCCGAACCGACGGACGCGGAATCTGCTCCCCCGATCCGCCGCCTCCACTTTTCGCGACAAGCGCCCTCTCGCTGTTCGGGCCGTACTCTTCCATCCCAGACCAGGACGATCCGCCAACCACGTCAACTGCCTTCCGCCGTGTTTCCACACCTCCTTTCCAACTTTCCTTCGGAAAACGGGCAAGGGGCATTTAGACACCGAGGAATGCTCTCCTTCCCTACGGTTCCACGACTCCCGCACCAGGCTATTGCTGGTCCCATTCGTAGCCAGGAAGAGACGATCCGGCTCCCTGGTGTTGGGCGGTATACCAGTTCTCACAGTGTACCGCGTGACCAAAAATGCAACAGTACCAAATACGTACATTGTTAAAATACCGGTATTGTTTTAATATGAAAAAAGCCCTAAAATTATAAGCAGTGTAATAATCAGTTAAAGATCAACAATGGTAAAATTGAATTCTGAACAATGCACAAAAGTGGAGCCAAATTTGTGCAACTTTGATGCTACAACCAGCATAAGAACCAAGAACCATAGGTGCACCTTGTGAGTTCAAAAGTTCAGTTGCCTACTTGGTGATTATTTTTTATGTGTATTTTTTTGGAGGGAAGACGGGCTACGTAAATGAAATTGATGATTCCATTTCTAACCGTAATCAGTTTGATTTTTTGATTAAAAAAATACCGTTGGTACCGGAGGTACCGAAGGAAGTACCGCCAAATTTTAAGAACCGTTAAATACCAAGTACCGCGGTACATTGGCTGGTAACGGCACCGTCCCAAAAATTTCGGATACCGCCCAACACTACTGTATTCCCCGCAGCTCTCCCGTCGATTGCTGTTTCCACGGCGTTTCCTCTACCTACCACGGATGGGACCCTTCCCTTACCTCCTCAAACCATAACCTGTGATGGCTTCTCATGTTCAGAAGTTCTGGAAGACAGTTTCGACGTGCACTACACGATCCTCTGCCCACGATCTCCAGATTACGTAGCTCTCTCACCTTGTTCTCCCACCATGTTGCGTTCAAAGACCTTTTCCGTTCCTGGCATCACGCCTCTTCCTCCCAAGATTCCGCCCACATCAACATCTCCCTCTGCTTCCTCTCAACTACCAACTGGATCCTGCACGGAATTCATCACGCCGCCTGCACCACGATCCCCCTTCTGATGATCCTCTTACCATTGTTTTTATTGTCTTTCACGACTACACAATGTATACCGTCTTATGTATTCCAAACAAAAACAACTACCACCATGAAAAACGTATGGAACTTTCAAACAATCCACACTGGAGATCCGCTGTTCGGACACCTGCGCTTGTGAACCTCTTTGGCACATCTACTTTCTTCTATGAACCTCTACCGACAAAGCAAACACTGTTCCTCCACGAGCCTCTCCACGACCATCCCCTAATGGTACCTCAAGGAACCAACAAGCTATTTCTTGTCCTTTACTTCAACGTCTGCACTCCCAGTGCCTCCTCCAACCACAACATGATCTTTCGCATCGTCACCTCGGTTTTAACCGATTTTCGGTTCTGCACTTCGCCACCTCAACATCCGGTCCTCTACCAATAAACCCAACTTGCCTCTTGGGCTTCTCATTGTATCACCCGATCCACAATGCCTTACCTTCGGGCAGAACTCTTTACTTTATCTTCACCTTTCCACAAGGAACGATTCTTACTCTGCGGAACTAAAAAGAATCGATTTACTGATTCTCCGGACCGACTACTATTACTCCGGCTAACGCTACTACTGCTATCCGTTATAGGATCGGACTTGCACGATTCACACGGCATCCATGATCCTCTGTCCACCGTATCTTAGACTTAGATGGCTTGGCTCCTACCTCAAACATTTTCCATCTTATCGTCCAGCACACCTACGCACCTACATAGATTTCGATTCGCCGCCAGGGGCAAATGCGACGTTTCTCTTTCTTTTTTTCCCGCGCTCCACCTTCTTCTAGGGCTTCAACCATCGCATCATCATGTCAGACTCCTCCTCGTCTGAAGAACCGATTCCGCCTGCCATCACCTCCACCATGCCGCTGTTTGGGATTTGCTGGCAACACAACCCACTACGATCCACACTTGTGCTGCCAGCACCATAGGGAATGCGATGGGATCGCGAAGCAGTGTCGCGTATGTTTCGCAATTTCGCCTTCTAAATGGATCATTATCTGTAAGAAACAACTATAATCCCGGCAACATGCACTCTGGGCCGAACTCCAGAAAGCCATCACTCTTTCACTAGACGACAAATCCGCTACACCAAAGAAAACCAGTGCTCCACCAAAAAATGGGCACAAAAAGACCGTCATCAATGCCGGAGATGAACTTAGCTTTTTCTCCACATCCCAGCAAACGCCCCAAGCTTCCTCAAATTGATTCTATTCCTGCCATTGCTGGGACGTCTGGTCTACGTCCAACCAAGACAATCACCCCTACGAAATCTTCATTACGAATCAAAGTAGTCCGCACTCCCCTCACTCCACCAAAGTACTAAGTTCCGCAGTTCAAATCAACCTCACGCAAGACAGAAGCCGACCATCAACAAGTTGCAGTACCAACCCTAGATCCTCCACCACAATAAGACATTTCCTCAATTCCGCCTCCTTCTCAAGTGTCCTCCGCCGTAGCTCCGCCTCCATCCAGGCCCATGCCATTTTCTTCAGCTCCGGTCTTACGGGCAGCTTTGATCCGTGGCCTACACCTAATTGCACGAGAATTAGAAGACTCAATTTTAACATCCAGTACGTCCTATCCTTTACAGAAAGTTTCACATCAGAACTTGCTACGCTTCGTGCCTCAGTAGTTGACCTACTTGCACTCCGAGAAGCAGCCGCATCCGCAGACACGGTCCGTGCAGAAAACGCGCTAGTTAACTAGTAACACATTTTCAATGTTATTGAGGGTCAGATTTTGCATTGAAAGCAGCTTAGCTGGCATCCCTACATGAGTTAATTTTTGTCAGGTGGGTCATTGCTCTCCATTTCAACACAATTTAAGCTTGTGTACCGCATTATTATTTTTCCCGAAGTACCTGAAATGTGCCCAACTATGCTTCAAGATAGAAGACACTGGCGCTATGGCGTCGCGCTACAGTGGTTTACAACTTTGACAATTGAATTGATGTGATGTTTGTTGCCTAACTTGGCGCGACACACTAGAGTCCGGCCACTGAAAGAATGACTCGGCGTTCGTCGAATATCGCGCGTTTTTGCCAGTAGAATAGGTGCACCTTGCGAGTTCAATCGAGCCCAGACATGGCGTCGAATTCGACTTCGTTAGCGAAGCGCGGTAAAACTTAACACAGTCAAGCTCTGGAGATGTTTAAAACGTCGTCTAGTATTTCTAATCCTGGGTGAGTGAATTTGGAGAGTATAGAACTAACACCCAATCCAGAAAGTGTGCAGTGGATGCTACTGGAGTGTTGTAACGTTTTGCTAAATTGCTACACGTCTCATGCAAGGCGCGTAAGCCTATAGCTTTTCCGAGCAAGTGATGTAGATGTGATGGGGAAAAAAAAGGCGGCGGCGTCTATCACCCATTTCGCAGCTTAATTTTTTTGACACGTCAATAAGACGTATTATTGTAGACATGCGTACAAAAAAAAACAACTCCTTATTGTTAAGAAAGTGTCGGCAGAGCAAAGGAATGCTTGGGGTTTGCTTGAATAAGGATAGCCGACTTGTTAGAAGTCTTGGTAAATAAAAATCCATTGTGCTCTTATTTGTGTTATTTCCCAGCTGCTGATTACAATGTACTGTATTACAAACTAAATTCACAAATTGGCATGAGGATTGGTGGGGGGGGGGGGGGGGAGCTCATCCTAGCTTTCCATATTTTTAAGGTAGTAATCGGCGCTATATAGCAATTAAAGTAAGAGGCGGTAATAAAGAAAACGCGGGATAACGATAACACCGATTCCTTGTTTCGTGCTACGATTCAAAATGTTTGTCAACAGAACCAATCATTGAAAGAAGATACGTGCAACACTACAGAGTTAACGTCTGGATACAAGACATCTCACGAAATGATCGGGAGTAGACAAAACAGATGTTGTTTTGCAGCTCCACTTTGTTCTACATATGTAAACAAACGAGAGGTCAACGAGAGAGTTTGACAACTAACACTGTGAATGTATTTGTTTTCCCCGTTTATCTAGGATTTACACATGTTTCAAGGTAACACGTGTAAATTTATTGTAAACTATTTTCGACTCGCCAGGCTTTTGTTATCGAAAGTAATATAACACTGCCGAAATCACGGGACGGCCACGGCCGATTTAACAGTTGCCATACGCAGTCCAACAGTTTTTCGTGTTAGGTAGTATTCTTATTTTAGACACGTGGAGCTCGTCTTATTCTTCATTTGTCTTATTTTACTTTACCTTTATTTAATAAAAAAAATTAAAGGGATTTAATTTAATATTTCATTATTATTTTGTTTGTTTGGATTTTGGGCAGCTGAATTTGGATGGCTTGCCTGCGTTACTTGTTGTTGCCTGGTAACCATAGGGGAGGATGAATGATGCTTAATCGCGAGCGACGTTTATATTTTTAGTAAGGAACCTTGTTTTTATATCTTTTTTTAAAAGTACTTCTAGTGGAACAAAAAATTTCTCACTTCACTATGTTATGAGAGGAACCACAAATTATCTTTCTTTACTGCTAAAATTATTTATGTATTGACGTAGCCATAACAACGTCTCAAAACGATCATTCCAATTGACTTCATTGCTAATGCACGGACGACCTCGATCCGATCGTGTACGTAGCGCTGCCAAACCATGGAAGCATCCTTGGTAACGGGTAATGAATGGCCAAGAGTGCACCTTGCATGCACCTAAAACAAGCAAGCGAGGTCACGACTTAAACAATCGATGATAACATCAAGTCATTCTCTTAGTGGCTCTAGTATAGCGTGTGTCTAGATTTGGATGGTTATGTAAATTAATATTGCCCCTTCCCCTTTTGCGAGGTTTTTGTCAAATTGGTATGGTCTCCATTCCAAACAACCCACCAAAAGTTCTCTGTTAGGTTCAGTTAATGTGTAATCGTATGCTTAATAGTTACAGCTTCCCCCCTCTCCCCAACTCCAGTCTTTCGCTGTAGCTTAAGCGATGCGTATACCGTGTGAAAAATACCTGTACATGACGCCATTTAAGACTTGCCGCCGGGAATTCCTGTTTGGAAAACGGTAACCATTGCGTGTATAGCTAACTGTTGTTAAAAGCGAATTTTGGCATTGACGTAGTGATGGCCAAGTATTCTAAACAATTTTTAAAGTACACGTGGGCATTCCCTGGTAAGCCCCCCCCCACTCCCAGTTTCTCGGTTTGGCTTGAGTGATCCGTACCGTGTGATCCGTACAGGGCCTCCTCTCCACTCTCAGTGTATCGCTGTGGCTTGAGCAATACGTACCGTGTGAAAAATAACTGTCCTTCGTGCATGACGTCATTTAAGACGTGCCTCTGTGATGACCACGCAGAGCAAATTGTTAGTCGAGGCAACAATGTGCCAATTTCAACTTCTTTCAAGGCAGCAACGTACCAGTTTCAACTTCTAGCCAAAGAATTGACACTCGCCCGTTTTCATTGTAGGGGTTCCGGTTGCCGCATTTCTGCTATGAGACTTTGCCTTATAATATTAAGAAGCAGAATTTCATTAAAAAAAAAAGACCCATCAAACTACTGGAATACCAAAATTTCAAAACTTTTATTTCTCACTCGTAGAAGTCTCCGCTACTTACCTTTCTATTTTTAGGATATCCCCTTTGCACTCTGCACAATGGACTTACCTAGTTTGCATCTAATTTATGCAAACGTGTCGAATTGCATCACATCCGGAGCTCACCTCGCTACTTCCCCTGCCATTTCTCACCACTATTTCTTTTGCCGAGGCACTGACAAGTCGCGTTTGCAGTGATTCCTGTTAGCTATGTCACCCTTGAAGGATAGCATAAGTGATGGGGAAGTAGGGTGAATGATAGGGAGTTGCCTTTAGATGCAGGCAGGATCAAGGGTGTCTGTGACCGATCCGCATTAAGGGACAGTTACATTGTGGATCTTCCCTAAACAAGTTCGACCACGCTATTGCTTTAACGCAATATTGAAAAGTTATCTCAGAGGCCTACCACGTGGATCGTTTGCAGCGTGTTGTATACCACATTTACCTACAAAGCTAGGAAAAAACACAGAGATGTAACTTGTTGGTTGGGGGCTGTTGGATTTTCCTCTGTTTATTCAATTAATGGTCAGTCAATTGGGCCAAATACTTTGCCAAACATGGCATTTTATAGCAGGAATTATAAAGTTTCTGGGGTCGGCTCACTGTTAACACTTGGGCGAATTCGCATTTCGCTAGGCAGAGTTTGTCACTTTATTGGGAAGTTTGGCTTTATGATAATGGTACGAAAGAATAGAAAAGGTAAACTTACAGTTTGGCGTGGCAGCTGCGTACTTATGGGTCCGACTCCAAGTAAGAAAAGGTAAACAGAATTGGAAGTCGGGGAAGGATTCATCCAAGGTACTGAAGGTTTCTGCTGAATGCCATTTCTCCCATTCACATTAAAGCATTGGTAAATAAACATCAAGCTCAGACATGAGCAATATTGCCGACCCAGAAGAGAACAGAGGGAAAAAGCAATGGGATTTTAGGAAATGGTGTTGGTTTACAACTCGGGGGAACAACAATACAACAAAACAATGGTAACTAAGCATATACATGAGCTTTAGAGAAACAATTGGTTCTATGTAAAGAAGGAAAAAGCATTGTCCAAGCTTAATTAGATGTTGGGAGTTTTGACTAGGAGTTCACATGGGTAAGGGCAAGGGCCCAAGCCATGGAAGGAGATGGGAACAGTCTTACAGTACCTTATTTTTTGGCAAAGTGTAATCGAGCTGGAACCATGCCAAAGGATAATGAGAAGGTACAGAAGTCGGTACGCATTGGCTATCGGGAGCCAAGCGGGGAAAAGGGAATCTACTGGAAAGACTGTTGAGTAGAAATGCACGTAGTAGCCGAGATGGCGGTGTTAGGCCTAGTGCCCTGTTTCTGCTGCCGCTGGCTGGCATACCAAGGGGAAGTTTGTGTGAGTCGATTCAGTGTTTGCCTAAATTAAATGCAGTGAAGGGAAATGCAGGTGACATTTCGGGAAGCGGTAGTGTTGGGTAGAGCCCGGTAATATGAATTGGAAGAGAGAAATGTCGGGCCGAAACGAGGTCGTTCTCGGGGTTGCATGGCCCAATAGGCGGCAACGTAGCCGTGTGGTAGTGATTATGATCTGGGCGGCAGGGTTGGCAATTTCCCAGGAAAAACTAGTTTTGGACAGGGCACTGGTAAATACCGGTATTAACCTGGTATATACCGGCTAAGTGGGGAAAATGTTATTTTTTTTATAATTATCTTTTCATTACATGCATTTTTTAAATTTGGAGCCTAACTGCTCATTAACACTAGCACTTAGTAATTCTATTTGAAACGAAATTTCAAGTAACAGAATGTTGTGAAACTACTAACATACAAACTTTCATTATGAGAGTTTTTAGCATTGCAATTATAATTGTTGTACTCGTAACACACAATTATGTTCGTTTTCCTATGTAAACCTTGCGTCAGCAAACATATTTTGAATCTAATCTTTTGAATTGAAGACACTTGTAATTACATTTAACACTATTTAATTTTTAAAACTAATATAATTCATTTTACACGTTAAACGTATTTTTGTCTTTAACTGGGAAAAAGTAGTTTATCCCGGGGCACTAAAAACCTGGTAAATACCTAGTAAAATCCACCCCTGGTAAATACCATGCCAACCCTGCTGGGCGGTGGCGGTACTGATTTTGGTTAAGCATATTGGAAAGGAGATGATGATCTTGCCCAGGGCCAACAAGGTTGGTTGCCAGTTGATTATACGCATGATTCATTGAACCAAGTGGACGATACTCGTTCAAGTTGGAAAGTAGCCGACAGTAGGTCGGAAGTGTGCAGGTGGATGATGCCTGGGCCGCGGAGGTGGAGATGACTTGAGAGACGGGGCCGGCGGTAATTGCTGGAAGCCATTTCCCCAAAGCATCCAGTGTGGGATGTTCATAAAAAGATTAGTTCTTCTTCGCAGAGCCCTCCTTGTCTGTGTTATGGATGGGATCTCCCTCTTACCGAACTGCGCCTTCCATCTACATCTGTCATCATACTGCACGAATTACGTTAGTAATTTATGCAAATTTTCCTCCTACCGTACCAAGTTCCGTCCCGTCTCATCTTACGTCTCGAATTCCACTCTTTTTCTTGCTGCCGGCACTGGCGTGGAAGGTTGTCTGCTGGTTGTCGTGAATTTATATATTTTTTTTGGGTTTGAATATTGGCTTCGATGTTGACCGTTATTATTGCTGGCATCACTTGGGTTCTGTGGAAGAAGCATTACCTGAGGCGCTGGCTTAGCGCCGCGTGCTGTGTTTGTTGGTGAGTATCGAGAAGGAGGGATAGTCTGCTTTGAAGCTATTGTCCGATTTTTTTTCAAAATGGCTGCGTAAATAACTGGACGGCGGAAAAAAACAGCGTGGTTGCCGGTTGTGGGGTAAGTAGGCGTACATTTTTTTTGTTTGCTTTGCTACCGTTTCATTAAACGGTCCTTGTAATTGGAATGGTGCGTGGTTGAATTAATTATTGACGGAGTATTCCATGCGTGTTAGTGTTGTAGACCGCAATTATTGCAAGATTGTGGTAGTGACGATAAGTTGAAATCGGTGGTGATTTGATTCCGTGCAAAATGTCGCACGAGGGCCAGAGGAGTGTGAACGAAACGATAGGCGTTGACTGACCAATTGAGTAGGTATTGTGTGTTACACAGACATGCGAGATAAAATACTGAATTTCCATACTTTGTACGAGGTGGTCTGTGGTGATAAGTTGGGGTGGTGGTGTGTTGTGCTGCGTGGCTATGGCTGGTGGTGGTTGGGAAGCGGCAGGTTTGGTAGGGTGTGAGGACACCTGGAGAGGATTGGGGCGTCAGCTCGGGGGTAAATATGTTGTTGTTTTGTTGGATTTGTGTCGCGTGCCGCCAGTAGGCGAAGTGTTGGCCAACACCCCCCCCCCCCCCGATGGGTCCCTAGATGTGAGGATAACACCTAAGCTAGCAGAGATGGTGCAACACGGTGTTGTTGAGAGAGTTAAGTGGGGCTCCGTCTGTTTTATGTCGCCGATTTTCGCAGTTGAGAAACCCGATGGCTCATGGTGCAATATTTTGAATTTAAAATATCTGAACGAGTTTGTGCGGGCCGGTGAGTGTACTTTGGATACGTTGCCAATGGTGGTACAGAGTTTGAAGCTCGGGTGGTTTATTACGCAAATCGATCTGTCGTAGGCTTACTATCCTGTGCCGACCGCATCTCACGCACAGCGATATTTGATATTTACGTGGCAAGGGGTACTATACCGGTTTCGTGTGCTGCCTTTCAGTTTGGCTTCGGCTCCGAGCATTTTTTCTCGACGATGTGCCAATTTCTACAGTTGAAAGGTGTTTTGGTATTTATATACCTAGGTGATTATGCTGTGATGGGCTGCTCGGGGAAGCAGGTATGCCGTGATACGCAGCGTACCTTGGGCTTCTCGCCAAATTAAGGAAAGAGTGTTTTAGTTCCTACACAACAGTTGCTTTTTCTTGGGATTGTCGTGGACTTACAGTCCGGTTGCCTGATCTTGCCAGAGGGCAGGAGGATTGGTTTATTGCAGCTTATGTGCCATCTGTTAGCGAAGCGACAGGATGCAGTGGTGGCATCGGAGGAGCTTCGAAGACTGTTGGGCATAGCCGAAAGTGTGGCATGCACGCTGAGAGGGGCACGGCTGCGGTTTTTACAGGCCGACTTGGCCTCGTGGATCCAGGCTAGGGCCCGGGGTGGTTCGTTTTCAGCTGGGGCTCGCAGGGATTTTAAGTGGTGGGGTGAGCAGTTGCACCCAGCGCCTGTGGCCAAAATATGGGTCCTACCGACAGGTCATGGTGGTGGTCTTTACTGACGCTTCGGACGTCGGTTGGGATGGCTCCCTGGAGGGTCATACAGCCCAGGGCCGATGGAAACCAGGGGAAGTGCCATTGCACATAAACGTAACGGAACTGGCCGTGGTGCGAGCTTTGCAGTCGTTTCAGGACCTGGTTCGGGGCGAGCGGTGAGAGTCCTGCCTGACAGTATGGTGGCGATGGCCTATATTTGACGAGGCTGGGTACTCATTCCCCGACGTTGACGGGAGTGGCGCGCAAGGTATGGGCTTGGCAAGCACGTCTGCGTTGTGTGGTGGAGGCGGCTTTCTCCCAGGGCGGTGTAACAGGGTGACTTCTGGGACAGTTTTGATTTTATGCTGGGCCCTGAGGATGGGGCATGGTAGCCTTATGGTTAGCACGACCATTTCATGTGCAAGAGGTCCTTGGTTCGATCCTGACCCCAGTCACACCTGGCGTTTTTGGGAAGAGAAGGGCCCTGTGATCTCTCGTGCTCATGTCAATTGTGGCATGTAAAAGATCCTAGGAATTTCCGATTGGAATTACCTAGCAAAATTGTACCTCTCTCTTTCTGGCACCATGGCTTCGGCTGGGAGAGCGGAAAACTTACAGCTGTGCCCGGAGGTGTTTCATGATCTGTGCAGGCGGTTCACACGCGCACACCTGACCTCGATTTGTTTGCATCGCAGGCTACGGTACAGCTGGAGCATTTTGCATCCTGGGGGGGAGGTCGTCGACGCATTCAGCGTGGCGTGGTCATGGCAGCACTTTTACATCTACCCCCTTGTCGTCCCTTATTGTTACGGTGTGTTTAGAAGATCGTGGCCGACGGTGTTGGCAGTGCGATTCTGGTGACGCCGATCTGTCCTACTGCTGCCAGTTTTGTATTGCTGCATGGCCTGGGGACCAAGACGGTCGTTTTGCCGCATCAAAGCGACTTGCTTCTTGACCCCTACTCCAGTTTGCGATCACCGGATGGGGCCCATGGGTGCCCGGATCACGCAGTAAGCGGTCCGAGTTATGCACTAATGGAATCTGTCCTATCCGTAACACAGATGAGGGCTCTGCGAAGGAGAATTCTAAATTCAACCAGGGTAAGGTACTTACCTGCAGGAGAATTTAAGTCTGTGTTACGGTTTATTCCCTCCCGCTTCCCTGCTCGGACCACTTTGGAAGGAAGTGTGGACTTCGAGAGGTAGGATGGGACGGCACGGGAGTTGGTAGGGTAGGAGGAAAATTTGCATAAATTTGTGCAGTGTGACGTAGATGGAAGGACCCGTTCGGTAAGAGGGAGATCCCAACTGTAACACAGACTTCGTAGTTCTCCGCTCGGAGAATTTAAATTCTCCTGCAGCTAAGTACCTTACAATGGTAGAATTTTCATGTCATGGTGGAATGTGCACAAGGGCTTGCAAATGTCGGCGTCGGACAGAGAGGTTATTCGTGATCGACACATAGTAGACCCAGTGCTACAGAGCGAGTTTCATCCTGCACGACAATGCTGCCCCGAATTGGGAGTGTTCGTTGATGGAGATTGTGTACACAGCGTTGGTTACCCTGCAGAATGAATTCTGTCAAGTACTGCTCCCTATGCTTAAGGTCCTACACTTTTGTGCTTTGGACCCTATCGATTTTTCGAGCTTGTGGAATGCGCAACTGTCACAAACCCTGGTTGATGCGACCACACTACAGATCAAAGCGCTGTTGCAAATGAATAGAACGAGGAGAGATAAGCTAAAATATGCCTTTTCCGACAAGGCGAGGGCGGAATGGTTGAGTAGGGATCCGTCGCTGTCTGAACTGTTTGGGGCACCGCTTGAGGAGAAGTTGTGGCAGACGCAATCTGAAACAGCGGCTACGGCTAAGGCCACTAATGTGCCCAGGCGGGTGACCGGTCCAACCTCACGGCAGATGTTTTCCCTCAAGTACTAGTCCCGGGGAAGAGTTGCAGTGGGTATTCAGGCGAGCGAGTTGACCCGCTTGGTTCTTCAGTGGTGTGACGTGAGCAGAACTGAAGCGGTATTTGTGTTGCGGGAGCACAAAGCGGCGAGGAGTGTGTTACTGTTTGTGATGGTGAAGCTGCGCCGGCATAAGGACGGAACCTTGGATGCGGTGAAATACGTTACTGAGTAAATTTTACGAACAGAGGCTCTCCGAGACGACCAGGCGATCACAGGGGCGGCTGCTACTGTCCTACGTGTGACCGCATCACCCCGTGACATCCCAATCCGTGGCAAGATGGCATGTCAGGTGTTGGCCAGTGCTGGTGTGGCGGTAGATCGATTTTGTGCATACACGGTGCGCACTCAGTGACGATTGCAGCGGAGAACTGTGGAGTGTCGCCGTCACAGATTATGGAGATGGCGAACTGGTCCTCACCTTCAGTCTTCACTCAACATTAGCAGCAGTTTGCCCTTGTTTGGACACGGCTACATCACCTGCTGGACAAGGGACTTCTGCAAAAATAAGGTAGACTGGCAATGCCACGGGTGTTAATCTGATCCCATAAGTAACAAAGTGAGGGGGATTCTACGAATAAGAAATGATGATTCTACCAGAGAACTTGTTCTCGCAGGAGAATCGAAGATCTCAGAGTAGAATACAACGAAACTGTGTAACATTGTGCTGAGTGCAAAGTCCCAGTTTGTATAAGTAACCCAGTTCCATAAGTAACCAGTTTCGTCGTATTCTATTCTGAGAACTTTGATTCTCCTGTGAGAACAAGTACTGTGATAGAATCAACATATTTTCACCAACATTCTACATTTTTTTCATCAGTGTCTCCCCTTAAAGTTAAGTATGTCAGATTCGCGGGATGTTAATGTCAATCATCGAAAAACGCCCAGTGGTCGCCAGTTGTTCTGTCATCGAAGCTGTTCGTGCGTTTCCCACACAAACCGTTAGGAAGTTGTTTACTTGATTCGGAATACGAAATTTTCACCATCGAAGCCACTTGGAGGAAGTCAGATGAGCAACAGGATCAGCGTTTGAAGCATGCATCGTCGGCAGCAAGGTTGAAAAAGAATTCGTCGTCCCACAGTCTGGATCTCAGCAAAATCTGGTCTTATCAAACGATTTTTTAATCATTTGAGAAGACTGAAATGAGAGTGAGGTAGTTAAAAATTTCAAGAGGCCGTGACTCAGATATTTTTCAAACCACTCTCATCATGTCTACTGTTCTATTGGAGTGAGGGTTTGTACAGCTAAATAAGGTGATCACCCCCTCCACCCAATCTTTCCCTACCAACTGCACCACGTGGAATGGTGTTCAATCCCCCCATACCATGGAGATTCAAATTCCATTCTCATTCTGTATCATCTCCACATTTCTTTTTTCTTTTTAGTCATGCTGTGTGTCCTACCGAAGAACAAACCCAGGGATTTGTAAAATTATGCGACAACTTCATTAAGAAAAACCCTTTGGAGATTATAGGTAATTTAAATCTGAAACTCTGTTTTATTTCACACAATATGTTTAACCTTTATAATTCACTTCTTTTCTTTGCATTGTAGGAGTTCATTGCACCCATGGCTTTAATAGAAGCGGCTTTATGATCGTAGCTTATTTGGTGGAGATGATGGATTGGAGGTATGTGCTATTTCGTGTAAAATGTTTCGTTACCTTTTTTCTAACAAAACTTGGCATGGGTGTTGGAAAACCTTAAATTCTTGGAACATCTTTCCCAGTTAGTGGAAAAAAGAAAAAGGCCTTACAATCAAATGTGCATAGGTAATAAGTAGGGATTGACCGATACAGGTTTTTGCCGATCCGATCCGATGGCGATAACTGTCATACCGATCCGAAACCGATATTTAATATTTTTTTACCAAGCAAAATTTATAAACTTAATAAGAACTAAAAAAATACAATATTATCCTTGTTATTTCATATAATTGAAAATAAGTTATAATTATCATAATTTTACACTTTTATTGCAATGAGTTAAAAAATGTTATTATTATTACACACAATGGATCTATCTGGATAAAATTTACCAGTGCTTATCCCGTCCGGTTCCTTGTAACTTTTGGCACCTTCTCGTACCAGTACCACAAGTAAAACAAAATGAACGTATGGACCATATTTAAAGTTAAAGGCCAAAAAAAAAAAATAGATAAAACCCATTTATCAGCACTGTAGTACAATGAATTTAACGCTGATTAAAATTCTTCATTACAAACGATTTAAAACTTCTGATGTTAAGTTTGAGTAGCCTACTTTTGTACTAACTGCATATGCACACTTGCATGAGAGAAAAAACGAAATTCGGAAATTATAAAACTAATCTTTACAGGGGCTGGTCACGCCTTTTAATTTCAAATCAACTGACTATAGAGTTTTCAGGCTCTGCTCCTCAAACCACCATCCCTAAAAAATCAAAATCCTAGTAATTAAAATTAAGGTCTAGCAAAAAATTAATTACGAACGAATGACAAATTAACGCTGGACATTGGAAAAATATTCCTTTGCTTACCTTACTTGTCCCCTCCCCAAACTCACGTTTAACTAAAATAGACCTCTGCTTAGGAAAACGCGATTTAAAATCACCGTAGCCCATCTGGCCAACTACCCAGCACGAAACAACACTTGGGTGTTAGCTTTACCAATCCAAGGCTTTACCATCCACTCTTGAATTTCTACGAATAAACCTTTTTGCTGCAATATCTTTAATTGGTAATCCATATATGCTATTTCATTCAGATCCACTTGAAACTAGTTTTAAATAGATCATACTTGCTCGGATAAACTGACTACGTCGAAGAAACCGGATGTTTACACAATGCTCTTTAAAAGTTGATACCCGAAAGGTGCACCTACTACCAGTAAAATGGAGGATACAGCTTGAATAATTTTAACAGTAGTAAAAACACAGAATTCGGATAAATACTTGGATATTATTATACTACAATAGTAATAAAGTGAAAATTCCATAATGGCTTCTACTCTGAAAGTTCGTCATTCTTGATAATTGATTGTTGAAAACAGATGGTTACGCACAATTTCAGAATCAAAATACTTTACCAGTATTCTTGCAAATTTTCAACAGACCGACGACGTCTGTCTTCATCAGGCCTAACCTACACAACTCAAACTTTTGTCAACTACATCGACACCGTGGAATTCAGCGTTCGAAATCTGCTAGCTGTCGTCGTCATCTAAAACACCGCTTGATCGACGATTGGAAGCTATGAGCAAAGATTTATCTTCTCCGGTCATATTTTTGTTAGACGAAACTATTGCTCGCCATACCGGACCGTCAGCTTAAGCATAACGGCGAAGTGCCGGGGAATGCTGATTCGTCCCCGACTGTCTCCTCGCCTTTGGGTAACACTCCAGTCACCCTTAATAATCTACAGACGATCGTGTCGGCTGTTCGCTATGCGAATAAAGTTGATTTGAACATCGGTTTGGTTCGTACGAGAAAATTTGGAAAATAAAAAAAAAAACATTCATGATGGGTTCGCTGAACTCCGGAAAGTGTGGCTTACTATCCGCAAAATACTTACCTTCATTATGTGCTAAATCGTTTAGATTTTGCTGTTTTTATTGGCCGGAATTGATTAAAACTCCTGTTTAACGTTGTAATCGTTATTACAGTGAGTTTAGCTTTCTCTCTGCTAGGAGCATTGGCATCACATCTTATATCATACTGATATAGCGCTAGCCTGCTCACTTTTGTTTCAGGCACCGTTCAGGAAGGACGTGTGCCGCTCTTTCTTTATTTTGTGGACACTTTGACACTCTTCGCCCTTCGACAGGTAAAAATAGAAGAACAACTTAACTTACTGTTAAAGCCTCCAGCTTAGTTTTTCCGAAATGCACCAGATTTAAAAAAAAAAAATTCCATAGGATCTTCACCCCACGTGTAGAAAATATGAGAATGTAATTTTGATGAAATTAAATGTGAAATTTGTTAGATTCTCGATGCAGCTACGATAAAGAAAATCCATCATACGTGGGGGAAAACAGCCTCCGATTCAATGCCTGCTTCGACCGTCAGAACTCCACTCGATCAACGTTTAGAAATTTTAAGTACCGATGTCACCGCTTTGATTGCGTTTCTTTCCGATGAAACCATCGCGCAACACAGCGGTAATGCAAATCCAAAACCTGCAACGCCTGCAACTGTCACTAAGCCTAGAATCATCCTTTTTTCTCGCCGATGGATTCTTCGCAATCCGGAGAAGTCTTTTCTTCTTCCCCAGCAATCTTGATATGATCATTCAGCAGTGCGAAAATCCACCAAAATCGTCATGCTGTCAGAACTGACATTAATGCAGAAAATCGTGAAGATGTGGACTGTCCCAGAACAGACGGCCACGACTGAGCCGAATTTATTGGGGCAGAGCTTGTCTGTCGCAACTGAATCAATGCCAAATCACTAGAAAAGAAAAAAATGATCTAGGCTCAAGCTCAAAGACCTCCTCTGACCAAGAAATGTCACAAAGAAGGAAAAAACTGTCACAAAATCAAGTGCAAAGCACAAATACCCTCTTTCTGTGTTGAAGAACAGATGAATCAACTACAGAAAGATATAAACTCGTTAGCATAAGTAAATGAATAGAAAAAGTCTTCGAATAAAATCGTTACATCGCCAATTCGACATTTAAACCGTTCTAAGTGAACTTGGCCCTCTAAGACTCGCAAAGAATCGAGCGACATGGTTCGACTTCGACAGGTTCTATTAATAAACCTGAATCGATGCAACATGTCGCCATTTCGCCTCGAAGTGAACAAGATGAATTGACAGATCGACATCGACAAGACGATTTTTCTCTTCGACATTCTTTGCCTTAATTCGCCTTTAATATCAAGTAAAACAACATCATCTCACGAATCGGCAGTTTGGCATTGGTCGCCTGCTGAACAGAGATCACCAGGTCGACATTGATCGCCACTTCGACCTACTCCTTCTTGAAGGGCTTCCACTTCTGGCCCTTCAATTCATTTTGTTCAGTCACAAAAAGCAAGGACTTCTCATTATGACGATTACTTAAACTACAAAAGAGATAAAAAAAAAAAAAGGTCTCACAGCAACGGTCATTCTTCTCATTCTGGTTACTCCAAACGACACAAAGTAAAAATTTGTTGATAACCGATATCATGGAAAAATCAATGATGATTCTTACTACCCTGACGATTCAGTTTCTAACGAGATTCAGTTTCTAAAAAAATGACAGTGCGAATTCTCCTACTCACAAGCCTACTAACCCTGACATTTTTAATGCAGGACCGGATTTTGTCCCTAGAGAAATTTTCTGGCTGCTCCTTACCGCAACCTGTAGGATCCACGCTTTTGCAAGGTTTTCGTTACTCCTGAAGAGGATCCCCTCTGGAGAATCCCCTCCAGTGGTGATTAGAAAGCTGTCTGTTTACATGTATACGTGTGCATGTTAAATGCTGACTGTGGGCGTTTTCCTTTTGGCCGTGTCAGTGTGGTTCAACGGTAGGACCTCGGCCTTTGATTTCAAAGGTCAGTGGGTTCAATTCCCCACTTGGGCTGTGTGACATACAAGTCCAAAAGGCAACTTAAATAGGTTTGCATCCGTATTTATTTAACCCATCTTGAGCCATTGGCTTTCCGTCCTGTTTAATCATTTCCCGAAGAGACAAACACAGACAGACTGACTGACTGACGCAAAAATGCAAATTCAGTCATTAAAGGCGCCTTTTCACCTTTTCAACTCCAAGATGCAGCACTGTAGAATCGTCAAGCAATATAAAGAAAATAGTGGTAAATTAAAAATGAAACAGCACTAATCGCAGCAGTGCCATGATTTTCTTAAACTAAACGAGATCAAGCCTATTGGATGATGGAGAATCTGGAACGTGGATGCTGTGTGTAGAATATGGGCAATACTGTCGAAAGGGTGAACAGGCACCTTTAAGGCCTTCTTCACTCTGCAAACTAGTAGGCATAGCCACTCTTCAGACTACGACGTCCATGGCACACAAAATATTCTTACTTCGAGAATTGCTTGGAAGGCAGGAGACAACAAAAAAAATCTCTACACTAGCGGTGGGATGTTAACCTAAAGTTTAGTTTTGGTATATGTTATGTGAGAGTTAATTGAATCTTCCGGTTTCCTACAAACCGTACAAAGCTAATAGCAGACACAGTTAGCTTACTTAACCGATGATAGGTTCATTCTCATTCCAAAACGATAGACAAAGGTGACAGTAGTGTACAACGGTTGTAGTAACTGCAACAATATCTAAATATTATTTTATGACCAAGCAAAGATGCTTCAAATCCGCAATATCTTAAATAATTCTGGTCTATTATTTAAGTATGGCTGATTGTACTGGAGGAAGTACGTCTTCTTGTAGATTCAATAGGGTGATCCAGCCTTACAGGAATAAATTAGAAAAATTAAATTAGACCAGTTAAAATAAAACCAGAAAGTTGGTTCCTGGGCCTTTTTCCTAAGAAATCTGTGCAGGGGGGAGGGGGAGGGAATTAATTTTTAATTTTTTTTAAATTTTTCAGCCCTATTTTCCCTTATATTTGCGGGAATTATTTTCGAAAAACATCGCTGCAATTCATACTGTGAAAAGATCGATCCGTTATAAAAACACTACGAAATACGCAAAACTTCACAACACGGACTCACACTTAGTCCAAATTTTCGATACCACCCAGATATCTTCGTCAGGTCTCGAGGATTTTGCTGCTTTCTACTTCAACTACATCGTTGTTTACTACGTTCGCGGTCGCGGGCGCGGGCGTATTCGAATGTAAAAGCAGACGACGTAGTAAACAACGTAGTAAACAACGATGTAGTTGACGTAGAAAGCAGCAAAATCCTCGAGACCTGACGAAGATATCTGGGTGGTATCGAAAATTTGGACTAAGTGCGAGTCCGTGTTGTGAAGTTTTGCGTATTTCGTAGTGTTTTTATAAGGGAATTATTTTTTATTTTGGGTAAAATAAAGAACACTGCTTCGTACTTCTTCTTAAATTACTTAACGACAAGATTGGTAATTTTATATTTTAGTTTCTCACTAAGGACCACTTTTGATTTGTAACTGCTATTTTTGCCGCGTCGGTTCTTTTTATTTCCTGTCAAAAAAATAGGTGCGGGCGGGGCCTGAGAACCAACTTTTCTTTTTTCATTGGCCTTATTAATTGTTATAATGTTTACGAATTCTAAACCGATATTTTTCTTGAGCGTTTACGAAGAAATAAACGTACTAACTCTACAATTTTAAAATTGCAGTGTAGAGGCCGCAATCGATGCATTTAAAGTTTCACGACCACCTGGAATATACAAAGAAGATTACTTGCGGGAACTGCATTGTCGATACGGTGATCCAGCTGATGCTCCTCCTCCTCCTCCCCTACCTGATTGGTGTTTGGGTATGTATTCATCACATAGTTATTATGTTAACGGTAAATTACAGAATTCAACTCAACCCTTGGGTTTGGATATCTACACTCCTAGATGACGTTAAGACTATAGATGTTATCCACTTTTATTTCGATTTTACCTCCTAGAAAGAATAGGAACAAAATAAATATGAAATTAATTTCCTGTCATTTGTCTATTTTTGCCCATTAAAGTGTGGTAGCAATTTCTCCCGAGTTAAAGCCAAAATTGGGATGCTTAACATCCTAGTATTTTTCTTTTGTATTTTTAAACCAAATTTGGTTCATAGTGTTGGGAAATGGCGCGAACCATTTTGGCGGTTCGTGCCCAGACTGCAAAAGGCAGTGAAGCACGGCATTGTTGTGACACGTACTGTGTGTTACTTATGCTTTGGTTGCAAGATGCCGTTGGAGCAAGACGTGTGAGCGGCAGCAGTTTAGGATAGTCAACCAGATAGGGTTTAGTTTTAGCTAGGGCCTAAACCCGATTTGGTATGATGGACTAGTAAACCCAGAACTATCAGCCGTTAGCGAAACAATTAATTGGTAGCTTTTGGTTATCTAAGTAGTTTAGTTATGGATGCAGAGGATGTAGACACAAGACTACATGCGAGCTATTAGTAAACCTATGCTACTCACACTGTAACTAAAACCACCACAACCATCCATCCCCCCCCCTCCTCCTCCTCCCCCGACAAAAATACTCTGGCGGGAAAGTTAACCATGTGCTTGATAATTGTAACACTACCGTAAATGGCCTCTTGAACTCCCATCCACAGGGTTTAAAAATTAATTTCGTTAAAAAAAGGGAGGGAGCACTAAAAAAGTCATAATTAATTTTTTTGAATCTTTCTTCTGTCCAGGGAGGGTGTTTAGGCCTAACTCTATGGCGGGCCGGAAAAGACAACATTTATTCGTCTAGGTCTAGCCTAGCATTAACACAATGTTCTACTCTCATTTATTGACAAATTTAGTTTATTAGATGACACACTTCCAAATTCCAACTTAATTCATAGTTTAAACTAATATTTTACGAAATTATTACGAATACAAAGTATCGTAACGTCCAGCACAACTGATGTTAGATTGAGCTTGATGGGACCTGGGCTACAATCGGTGGCAGGAGCATGTATCTAAGTTGGCATTAATTTCTGTTAGAGCTACCAATTTGCAGCTGATTGAAACCAATGCCAACTTAGATGCGAACTCCTGGGACTGATGGCCGTGTACCCCAGATTCCATCAAACGCATTCTAACATCTCAGTTGTACAGTACATTATGAGGATTTGTTTTCGTAATGTTAATTTTGTAATAAATTAGTTTAAACTACGAATAAAGTTAGAATTTGGAGGAGGGACATTGTGTTAATGCTAGACTGAAATCAGATCACGAACGTGAATGATCGACGACTTTTCCACGATGCAATAAACACGTTGGAAGAAACAAGCTATTTAAAGTTGATTTCATAAAATATGTGAAACTTTCAGTTAATTTTTCTGCAGAAAAATGACGAGTTAAAGGGATAAAGACATCGATTTCCCTAAATGTGTGAAGCTTTTAGTCAATTTCGAGCAGTAAGATGGCAATTTTGGTGGTGGTGGTGGTGGGGGGAATGGGGCCTTAACAAGGCTATTCACGATTTGGGCATTAAACATTTCGGGGAGGGGGGGGGGTGTTAGCTTTGCCAGGGTGTCAATTAGGCAATTTACGGTATTAGTTACGTGACCAGTAGACTTAGTTCAACCTCACATCCCCTCAAGATCAATATTAAATTCGTTTGTCCAGAACTGATGCATACTTTAGCTTTTGATGCGCACCCAGCCTTAGCCATGGTGCCAGAAGGAGAGTGGGATAATTTTTCTAGGCAATTCCTAGGTTCTTGTATGTGCCACAATCGACATGAGCACAAGACATCACAGGGACATTCTCTTCCCAAAAATGCCAGGGGTGGCTGAGGCCAGACTCGAACCTGGTACCTCTGGCACATGAGACGGTCATGCTAACCATCAGGTGACCTTGCCCTAACTGACAATTACTGTTTTTGGGTACCATTTGAATTGTTATCAATTGGTATAAAACTAAGTACCTATGTCATTCAGCCTTATTTCAAAGAATGTTTTTACCAAATTCCGTTCATGTGTTCAGCAGCCATTTTGGGCACCATTTTGAATATTCGCAAAACTTGAATAGACCTCGAGCCTTCCTAAAAACTGTCGTAAGTCGATTATTTCCATTTGATGGCGGGAGGAGACATCTTTGGCCAGTAAGGCGTTCCAGGAAATAAAGAAAAACCTGTGTGCATTTACAGGACTCGAAATGAGCGGTATCGCATCGCAGTTTGCACCACAATTTTTGACGTTTGCGATACAAACTTGAAATTTGCGTAGCAGTTTAGTGGCGCAACATCATGGCAACAGAACTTTATAACTATGTTAAAAAATCCATTTGCAGTAGGCCTAGCCCATTTACAATAGAGCATTCATTGTGTTCCGTAAAATTCTTAATTCCATTCCCTACCGAAGTTTGGTTATTTTTATACCACGTGCAAAGAATGAAATTGAATGACACACAATCGTAACATAAAGCATCAGAATATTTTGGTTTAAAAAAAAATTATGCAATTTATACATCACACAATGACTTTCTCTTGTTCTAGCTGAACCTTCAATTAAAACGAAAATGCTCCTTTGCCTGCCAAGAAAAATAATTATGCTTCCTGAAAACTGCTAACCATTACTTTGTGATTGCTACGCATATTTGTATTTTGCATCGCAATTATGCTACATACTTTTTTCTGATCATTTCGAGCCCTGATTTAGATGGGTGAACAGGAGAGACATGTGCCCCCTATTATGCTTATTCCTTGATGAATTGAACTACAGGATGTCAACTGGTAGAGCCCCCAAACAATTTTAAAGATAAATAAAGATCGGCCTGCAGTCGACCCAACTCAGTGACTCCAACTTGAGCCTACAAAGGTGGGCTTGGTAAAGCATGTTGCCAAGATCATGTAAGACTTGGTGAACCTACTTTGAACCCAATCCACACTATCAATTTTACTGAGCAGTCTGGGCATGCATATTACAGCAGATGGCGGAACCGTAAAGGCCCAAATACTAATGTCAATCCTCCTGAGGGAAGCACACGTTTAATGAAATGATGTTATAGGCTAGCCCTTGCCCTCAACTCAAAACTGATCCCTGTGAGACAGACACCACCACTGATAATGTTATGCCTGGTTGAGGAAACGCCTGTTAACATCCTATTAACTGGTATAAAATCATGTATCCATGTTGTTCAGCTGTAGTTCAAAGAATGTTCTTCGCAAATTTCGTTCATATCGCTTCATTTGTTTGGCTATAACTATCATAAAGCCCGCCGTGCTTACCGTATCTATGTCGCCGGTGTCATCCCTCTTTTGGCTTCAGGGCACCAAATTCTTCGTGTCGCTCCTTACACTCTATGTGTACGACAGCTTCGCTACATAGACATCGAGCTTGGCTAATGCATCTGATCCATAAGAACGCTTAGTTCAGTGACACAATCCTACCTTCGGGCAGTAGAGGGAGACAAGTCTACAAACCTTTTGTGTTACATTTGCCACACGCCATTTCAAACTTGGGAAAGAAAAAACTAAACCTATGGAAACAGTACAAAAAGACACCAACTACAGACGCCTCATTGAGGTATAAAGCCTGCCGACAAGCATATTCTGACTTAGTCGGTAAATGGCACTTGAAACGTGAATCTAAGATAATAGCCGAGGGTAACATGTCTGCACTTTCCAGGCTTTATCGCCAAAAAACTGGGTCTTCAAGGACAATTCACCACTCGGGTCTGAAGATGTGTTCATCGTCGATGACACACAAAAAGCCGAGACACTAAGCCAGATGTTCGCATCAAACGGAATCATCGACCATGACGAAGTTATGTACCAATCTACAGAAGCCATCCGACCTGATGAACAATGCATTTCTGTCAATTTTTCTCGGTCATCGTGTGGAGTGCTCTTTCTAAATTAATGCCGAGTCATGCAGTGGGCCCAGATGGCTATTCTGCCTACTTCTACAAACAAATTATTGATTAGATCTGTTACCCATTAGCATCAATATATTACGAAATCCTTTCGCGCGAGTGTTTTGCCAGCAGTCTGGCGCACCACAATTGTCACACCAGTTCATAAAAAGCGCGATGCAGCAAATGTAAAAAAAATTACCGACCCATCGCACTAACAGTCGTCCCATGCAGAGTTATGGAATGTATTATTAGAATAACAATGTTTGATTTTCTAGACAAATTCAACTTCATAAACTCAGATCAATTTGGGTTCTTGCCAGGTCGTTCTGCAACTCATCAACTCTTTTTGGCATCGGAGTGAATTCTGACGTTGTCTATTTTGACTTTCAAAAAGCATTCGAGTCGGTGATCCACCGTAAATTGTTGTTCAAACTCAAAACCATTGGCTTTGGGGAAAAACTTGCGCAGTGGATTGCTGATTACATCTCAAACAGAACTCAACGAGTACTCGTTGCAAATTTGCTGGCCACTCCTGCAACGATCATTAGGGCCTACCACAGGGATCCGTGCTTGGCCCTTACTATTCATTGTTTTTTTAAACGACCTTAAATGCGACCCACAACTCGTAAATGGATACAAGTTTGCCGAAGTTTCTGAAGTAATTGAACAAAACGATACTTCTGCAATTTCAATCACGATTTGTCACATACAAAATTGGGCGACTACCTGGCAGTTACCTATTTCCCAAACTAAATGCCAGACTTTTCATATTGGCAAAACAAACCCAGCTTTTTCCTACTCTTTAACAAACCAGTTACTACCCAACGTATGCAAAATCAGAGATCTTGGAGTCTGGTTCACCTCAAACCTCAAGTCTTCCTTACACTGTGGTAAAATAGCCACATCAGCCTTCAGACGTCTCGCTATTGTAAACAGATGCTTTACATCTGGTAACATTAAAACAAAAGTCTGGGCATTTAAGGTCTTCGTTCGCCCTCTACTTGAATATGCTAGACCAGTGTGGTCACCACCATAGCTTAAGGATATCGACTTGCTCGAATCAGTTCAACGTCGCTTCACAAAAAGTCTCCATGGGTTAAATATATACCATACAACAAACGTCTGACTAAACTAGGTCTTGACTCCCTTGCATTGCGTAGATTGAAATCAGATTTGATCCTTACTTTTCAAATTCTACGCGGTTTCAAAAAAGTTGAACTTCCCCTATTTGATCGTTGTAACCTAGTCTCTACCCGCGGACATTCCTTGAAACTGTCGCTCCCGTTCGCAAGAACTTAGTGTAGGTGAAGCTTCTTTGCTGTACGGGTGATCCCAGCATGGAATTCCTTTGCCGAGGAGGCCATTTCGAGTAACAATGCTGCCATCTTCCGACGATGCCTGAATTCAGCATCACTTAGCCGGTTTCTAAAAAGATCTGAACACGTCTCAACACAAAAGATGTAATCCCATTACACTTGTTCAGGCTTTTCAGCTCCTAAACCCTTAACTTGACCAGGATTGGTGTTAGTGGACTTGCGCCCCTTCCAATTCCTTACCGCTTCCTAGTGGTTAAAATTTTTATTATTATTATTATAAGTCGGCCAATAGGAACGAAAACTCTGCCAAATACAAAATTCTGCCGATAACGAAAACTCTGCCAAATTCAAGTTGTGTCATGAAGAACAGTTGTCACGCTTGCGACAAGGAGGAGAGTGACTTCTAAACGCCATGTGTACGGGTGTCATCACCAAACTCTTTTCTAGGGTTTATACCCCCCCTACGCAAAAGAGGGATGAGACTGGCAATCATAGACGCTGTGAGCACGGCGGACTTGAGCCATCTTAAGTTTAAAAAAAAAAACAACCTTATTTCAAAGAATATTCTTACCAAATTTAATTCGATTGGCTTTATGCGTTTGGCTACAAATACGGTAAACCGCTTTTGGGATGCCGTTTTGTGCCGCCGTCTTGGATTTTCGCAAATTGAATTGGACCATTTTGATGAATATGTTATTCTGCATACTCAAACCAGTTCGTGTACAATCTGATGAATGACTTAGAAGATGTAAACCAAAACCTTTTTTTGACACCATCTAGGACTTACAGCAATTTATAAAATCAAGTAGCCGACATACGTCATTCAACCTTATTTCAAAAAATACTCATACCATATTTCATCTGAATCTAGTCATGCGTTTGACCGACGCTGCAGAACAGACAAACGGACACGACAACTGACAAATGGAGCGAAGTACCGAGTTGAAACGAGATCTCGTTAGCTTTGCTCACTCGATCAATTGCAAGCCTTTCCGTAAGGGCTTGTTATGTTCCTTTGCTGTTTTGACTCAATTCAGTTAAATGTTACCCTAAACATAAAGAGTTTTTTTTTTATGTTGTCAGGTTGGATTCTATTAATCCACTGCAAAATATATTCCTACTGCGTTAATTCGGTTTCAAGCACTTTCATGAACTTGATATTTCATTTCCCAAGTTCAAAACGAGGCTTACTTTACGTTACCTTACCAATGCACAACCATTTTGAACATTTATCAATTTTAATCAATACCATACTTCACATAGTAATTTTCACTGATAAAATATTTTTTTCTAATTAGAATTTGATGACTCTGTTGATGATGATGGTTTGCCTACGACAAATGGAACGTCGACATCAGAAACCAAATCTGCTGAACCAGGAAGACGGCGCGGGAAGGAATTTACCAAAAAGGTGGGTTTTGTTTTCTTCCCCCCTGTCTTTTCAGTCTTAAGAATTTTCAGCTAAATTGCAGATTTCCACTTTTTTGTAAGGCTATCAACATTTTCTACCTATGTCCGTGTCTTTAAGCCTGTGCAATAAGGATTGCAATTTTTCGATAACTTGGCCAAATTTTCATATTTTGACAATTATTCAGTGCACTATTTGAAATATTTTTTGAGAGCTAATGGTAATCTGCACTCAACAGTCCAAAAAACTTTAATCATTTTTAGGGAAAAAAACTTGTAATGCTAAGGAGGATTAAGCTTTACATTTATTTTCTCATTGCTACAATATTTTTAATGGTTTTTTCTTTCTTATGCAGTTTATGTTAGCTTACGGATTTAGCTATTTTTTCTGTCAAGAAGTTATCGTTTATTTTTTTTTAGTGCAATAAAACAATTTCAGCTTTTTTTTGTTACATGCTGCTCTCATGCACGCCTAGTGTTGCAGTTCTCATTTAATGGGTAAAATAAATAAATAAACTACTGAAGAAAAGTTAATTATTTTTGTGTAGAATCCAACGTTTATGGAAGGTGTGCAGGGAGTAACTCCAATCACTACGCAACCAAAACTTCTACAGATTCAGCGCAAATGCCAAGACTTGTGCGGGTGGAAAAAGTAAGTAACTCTCATGACTATTACACTTGCAGAAATTCTACTTACACTCAACGGCAGATCCGGAAGGAGTTCTAGGTGATTTTTTTTCAACATTTCTATGCGTTTTTTTCTAAATTACCAGCATTATTTTTTTTCATCATTTTACAATTAAAATGAAAATGAAGCAATGAAGCAAAATGAAGCAATTAAAATTTGCTTTGGAGGGAAAGGCCAATGTTGGAGTCGAGGTAGCCATAGGCCCCTGCTTCGAATGTGATGTTGCTTGCATTGGCACTATTTTTTCTCTGTTTCATTTAGACAGTGAAGTTCACACAGTGTTTTTTTCATTTCTCCGTGAAAAAAAATGTTGCTCACATACAGTGACAAAAAAAAAAGGCTGCTGTCAGTTTTCTGTAGCTAAATATGTGCAGCAAAATTTGTAGCTGCATTTTTCAAGCGTGCTTAACATCACCAACAAATTTTGCCTGAAAAAATATGGTTGTCCATGACAGCACTAGACAATTAGACTTGTCGAGAGATGGGTGACATTGGAGATTATGGAAATCGGCTTCTCCGGAAATAACATAAAAAGAGAAACGGTCATTGATTGGATCTAAACCGGACAGCTTGTCGGCCGCAGTCTTCAAAATGATTTGTCGTTTGATCACTGATAGAATCTGTGGTAGCGTTAGCCCAGTCCACGTCAGGTATCGCCGGTGAATATGACACCACTTGTTCCCGCTGCATGAACGTTGTTAAAACCATGTTAATAAAGCAGTGTGTCAGAAATCACGAGCTTCGCGGTTACAAGTACAGCGACCCACAACAATGTTGCATGCTCCACAAGCCATTTTGACCCAAACAACCTTCCTGTCCTGCTGTGAACTGCAGTAGAAGTTAATAAGTGCTGAATTGATGGCACTGGAATCTTTGACAAGTGTGCCTTCCTTTTGATGATTTTGACATTAGGCACGGAAGGTGTCAAGTAGCAAGTGTTGGTGTTTTAGCAGAGTGCTTGCTATTAATTTTGAAGATCGACATATGAGTAAATTAGGTGAAAAATGAAGATTCTCCCAGAGAACTTGTTCTCGCCAGGAGAATCTAAGTTCTCTGAGTCGAATCCGACGAAACTGTGTTACAAGATTGGGATCCTTCCCTATGCCTACGGCGCGTTTTTACCTCATTAATGCAGTCATTTATGCAAAATATTGCGTCACTTCCGCCTCTATCCCACTTCCCCCTACCCTGCTCGCGTCCACTCACTCTTTTCTTGCTGCGAACGCACGATTCCATGCAGGGAGGCGGGCGGGCAGTGTTTGTAACACAGTTTCGTCGGATTCGACTCAGAGAACTTAGACTCTCCTGGCGAGAACAAGTTCTCTGGGAGAATCTTCATTTCTCCATCGCAGAATCCTCCTCACTGTGTTACAAGATTGGGATAGATTAGTAAGCTGTGCACACCCCGGAATCGCTCCGAAGATGGCTGCGGTGACCTTGGTCCCACTCAGTAATCAGCCTGCAACTACCCCCCAGACTACCCAGGGAACCCACTCATCCGCCACCTCGGCGTCTAAGTACGGGTCCCAGAGGACGGCCCCTGCGCTCCGCAAGGGATACGGTCCCTCCCTGGCGCAGGCCAACAGCCGGACAAACCAGGCCGCACACTGCCAGTACGGCGTCACCAGTACTGCCCATTCAACTCGATCCACGACGAGCTTGTCGATGCAAGGTCCAATTAAAGGACACGGGGGAAAAGGTACGGGAAGAACGAGCCCCAGTTCCCACTGAACGCATCCACAAACTCGGCCCATGGGCAGCGTCCCCACGACCCAAATCGCTGCAATTGGGCCATCGCCTCTGATGTGAACCCGTCCACGTCTGGCGTCCCAAACCACCTACGAATCCTCTGGAACGCCGCAGTACCCAATCGGAAGTCAAATCTGTCCCAGAAATTTCGAGACAAACCATCCGCTGTCATATCCAACTTCCCCGGTACAAATGCCGCCTGTACCACACACTCCAGCTGACTTCTATGCTGCTCTAGGCAACGGACCATGGCATTAAGCATCTAGGACTTCGTTCCCCTTGATGAATTGCGTATGACACGGCTACCACATTATCCGAAAGGATTCGCACGACCCGTCCCCTGACCAGGTCTCCGAAAACGTCTAGCGCCTTTAGCATAGCCAATAATTCTCTCGCATTTTATGCAAGGCAGCCTCCCTGGGCTGCCACTTTCCCTGCGCTTGCGAATCCCCAGAGGCTGGTCCCCAGCCCATGTCCGAGGCGCCCGTTGTTACCACTACTGCACCTCCACAGAGACCCAGGAGCGACTCATCCACCAGTTTAAATCCTCGCAAGACCCTTGCACTGTTTACAAGATTGGGAAAGATTAGGTCCCCAGGTCGAGTTGCCACCAACGTGTGTGCAACTCGCCGTTTTCCATGGCACACAACTAACTTTCTGCCAGTCCCAACAACCATTGAAGCTCCTTAACAACAGTGACCGGGTCTCATTGGAGTCCCGCAACCAATCGTACCATACGAGCATGTTTCTCAGGCAGCAGCACAAAACGGGCTGACTGCAGATCCAACATCATACCCAAAAATTGCAAGACCTGCGACAGCACCAGCACACTCTTTCCACAAATTACGAAAAAGCCCAACTTCCGCAATGTTTCCAACACGTTACGCACATCACGCCGCACACCTGCTGCGGACGGGCCTACCACTGCAAAATCATCCAGGTAAACGAAAATTAACACACCTGCCCGGAGCAAGAAGCGCCTCACCACTGACCTAAGCTTCATAAAAGTATTCGGGGCCGAAGCCAACCCAAATGGCAGCACACAAAAAACGGTAAAGACAACCTTGCCAGGAAAACATTAACAATAGTCGTGCACCGTCCTTTATTGCCACTGCATAGAACGCCTGACAAATCAATGGTAGCCATCCACTACCCTGGCTGTAAATGCTCTACTACCCTCGGTAGTGTATCCAAGTAGCACTTCCGTACCACTACAAACTCATTCAAGCCTTTCAAATTCAAAATTATCCTGATCGATCCGACTGGCTTTGCCACTGAAAAATTTGGTGACACACATCCTACACTCCCGCTTTTCACTCTCTCAAGTACACCTTGAGCTAACATCTCGCTCAATTTCGGAGCAATCTCATTCGCATCGTCAAATAATGGCGGTCTCGCCGAAACCGCTCTCAGCGGTGGCGTATTTCCCAACTCTAGACCAGAACCGTCTACAATAGCCAACACTGCCGGCGACGCCCCAATGGCCGCCCACTCTGCCCTATGGCCTCTCAAACTTCCAGCACGCCATGTGCTCATTATTTCCAAGCTCCGTTCCAGCTTATGTTCACCAACAATCCAATCCAACAAAAATTACCCATTTGCACTCGGTAGAGCCAATGCCTTACACGCCCCAGCGTTCCGCATTGCGGCGCCCCCCCCCCCAAAAAAAATTTTTTTTAAACGGACCCATTCGTACTTTATCACCAACAACTACTTTTCCAACCACTTTTTTCCACCGTCCGCTACTCGCGGCTCCTGTCGGTTCGGTCAGTTACCGACTCCGACAATGGGTTTCACATCTGAACTCCCAAACACACTTCTCTGCCAAATTCCGCCACACCAACCAAAAATAAATACTACGAACCTGACAATCCGTATTAAACCACTGCCGCAACGTTCTCAAGAAGCAATTATATCCACGTGCGGACGCACTTGACCGGCCGAACAGGCCGGCACGTTTTTCGTTCTCGCAAAATCTGCCGTCGCCATGCCGGCCGCCATCTTAATACTCTCCAACCAGTATCGATAGAAATACTCACAACAAATCGCGTAGCCTCGTAGCCACGCTGCCTTGCTTGGAAAGATGGCGCACTTCAGTTCAACTGCGAAAACGATAGTTCGAAACGAATTCCCCTCAGTAATTCTACAATCGTAGCTTAAGAAATTATGACTGCACGCGCCAGCGGCAAGAAAAAGAGTGAGTGGACGCGAGCAGGGTAGGGGGAAGTGGGATAGAGGCGGAAGTGACCCAATATTTTGCATAAATGACTGCATTAATGAGGTAAAAACGCGCCGTAGGCATAGGGAAGGATCCCAATCTTGTAACACAGTGAGGAGGATTCTGCGATGGAGAAATAGGAACTACTACGAATAACGAGGTGTTCACCATTTTTTTGGCAAACCGGAAGTGGACGACTTCATTTAATTAACGCTACTGAGATACAGTGATATTAATTTACGAACTAGGCGGCCTTTAGTATCGCTAATAATTTTTTTTAAACAATTAAATTATCTTCTACACTGTTTAAGCACGTTAATTAGCTGGAATAGGCCTATGTGAATGATAAAGCATCCAACATTATTTTTAAGAGCAATCTTTCTTCAACACTCCCCCTTGTTGGTCTCTTGGTAACCCCCTTTTTCAGGATCACACATAGTCCTCTAGTCCCATGGCTAACATATGAATGTTAGCCTTCTTCTTTGGAAATATCTTTGTTAGAATGTCTGCCACATTTTCACTTGTGGGCACATACTGAAAGTTAATCACACCGTCCTGGACTTGCTGTCTGAGAAAATGATACTTCAGGTTGATGTGTTTACTTCTTTCTGACGTTATTTTATTTCTTGAGAGACAAATCGCTCCTTAATTGTCTACTTTGAGTGAGGTTGGGTTGTTGACGAATTGTCCCATCCCAATCTCGTTCAAGAAGTTTTCAGCCACATCACTTCCTTAGAAGCATGACACGTAGCGATGTATTCTGCTTCCACCGTTGAAAGTGCTGTTGCGTCTTGCTTCCTGCTTCGCCATGTGACTGCGGCACCTGCTAAAATTCCTATGTATCCGCTGTAGGATCTTTGATTGGTGATATCAGATGCCCAGTCCGATTCTGAATAGAACTGGTACTTCGCATCTTCTCTTTGGTAATGGAGTTTTACGTTTTGAGTCTTCTTCAAATATGTTGGGATATGTTAACTCCATTCCAGTGCGCTTCTGTAGGCTCGTTGTCAAACTGGCTCATGTAGGCTATTGCATAAGCGAAATCTGGTCTCGTGCCGTTTGCCAAATATAGGAGACTTCCTATAGCTTCTCTGTATGGCATTGAGCTCCGTGGTGATTCTTTATCTCTGTCTCCTTCTCCCTTTTTCGAGAATTTTGTTCCATGGTCTAACGGAGTGGCAGCTGGTCTCGCGTCTTCCATCTGGAAGGTTTGTAGGATTTCCTGTGCATAGGCACTTTGGTCGATAGCAATTCATCCATCTTCGAACTGGCTTATTTTGATCGACAGGATCTCCTTTGCTTCGCCTAGATCTCTCCCTTTGAATCTTTGATTGGAAGGCATCGAGTGCGTCGTCATCTCTTGCGATGATTAGGGTATTATCAACGTACACACCTATGACGATTCCGTCTTCCATGTTATAATAAACGCTAGGGATGCACCGAATACAAAATTTGCCGAAGACCGAATATACAACCGAATACTTAAGTTGCGAATACCGAATATGTAACCGAATACTCAACTTGCCGAATACCGAATAGTTAAACTGCCGAATACCGAATGCCGAATTATTCGGTTCTGTGCCGAATAATGGCCGAATAGGCCGAATACCGAATTATTCGGCCGAATACTTGACCGAATACCTGTAATTTAAACATATTTGATCATTTTTTCCTTTTTTTAGAAATGTCAGAAGACAATTCCTCACAAACCAAAAAGTAAATGCTTAGCTTAACGTTCCTACATTCACGCAATTACATAAATTTATACTAAAAAATATTCGGCCGAATACCAACAAATCTTAACACTATTCGGCTGAATACCGAATATCACTATTCGGCCAAAATCAGTATTCGGCCGAATACCGAATAGCACTATTCAGCCAAAATCGGTATTCGGCCGAATACCGAATACTTGAATTTTTGGCCGAATAGGCCGAATAATGCCGAATAATTACCGTATATTCGGTGCATCTCTAATAAACGCAGGGATCTGCTACTGATTCCTAGAGGCAATTTCTTTTAGAAACTCGTCTAGGCATGTGTTCCACTCTCTTCCGGACTGGTGAAGCCCGCACGAACCTTTATGGAGTTTGCAGACGTAATCTTCTCTGCCTTTCTTTATAAAGGTTTCGGCTGCACCATGTAAGTGTCTTCTTGTAGTTTACCATGGAGATAGGCTGCGGTGATGTCCATTTGGTGAACTTTTCAGCCTAGCTCTACGGCAATGGCTATGAGCGTCCTCACAGATTTGAGCTTCAGAACAAGTGAGTACGTTTCCTTGTAGTCTATGCTTTCGTCTTGCATAAAACCTCGTGCTACAAGTCTCGCTCTGTATCTTTCCAAGTGTCCTTCTTGGGTGAATTTCTTTTTTAAAACCCGTCTCGATGTGATGATTTTTCTCCCTGGTGGTCTGGTTGTCAGTGAGATTGTTCATCTCCTCCTTCATTGCTTGTTGCCAGTGGCTCGCCTCGGGTCCTTTTAGGGCTTCTTCTAGAGTTTGTGCCTCCTCTTTGGTTTCTTCTTTCAGTCAAAAGGTGTTACATTTCATCTGAAAGTCTTTCTTTTCAGCCTATCTCTGCGATCTCAAGAATGGCTTTTCAACTTCTTGGATTGGTAATTCGGTACGATCTTGGTCGTAGCGGTCTCCGTTGATGTAGAGGAATCCGCCTTCCGACGTTTGTTCTTGTTCGACTTCTTCGTTTGCCGTGGCTTGATTCTCCCCCTGTTCTAGGACTTCCTCTAGTGCAGTAACTTCTGTACGTGCAGGTTCTTCTTCTTCTACTTCGATGGTGACTTTGAACATTTCTTCGGATACTTCATTTTCTGTTTTTCAAGGGTAGGCTTCTTTGGAAAAAGAAGATTGCTTCTTCAAATTTTACGTGTCGGCTTGTGATGATCTTGTCCTTCCTGAAGTCCCACAGCTTGTACCCTTTTGTCCCATCGGGATAGCCTGTGGCCACGGTTTCCACCGCTCGGGGTTCAAGTTTCTGCTTGGGGATGTGACATCCAACAGTCGCCCATGCTTGGCATCCGAATACTCGTAGATAGCTTACGTCGCTTTCTTTGTTGTTCCAAATCGATGCTGGAGTCTTTCCTTGCAAAGCTCTGGATGGGCACAAATTTCTCAATTTACAAGCCGTATTGGCTGCTTCAGCCCACTGGTGGTTCGGCAGTCCTGATTGGGTGAGTAAGCATCTCGTCATATCCGTGAGAGTCCTACCATATCGCTCGGATATTCCATTCTGTTGTGGGGTTTCCGGAACTGTGAGCCGTCTTCTAATTCCTTGCTCCCGCAGATACTCGTCAAATTTGTGGCTTCTGTACTCTCCTCCATTGTTAGATTTAAGAGTCTTTACCCTTGTATCATGAATATTTTCTGCTTCTAATCAGTATTCATGGAATTTTTCTAGTACTTGGTCTTTCGTCTTCATGGTGTAGGCCTTGGCGTATCTAGAATGTTCGTCTATAAAGGTAACCAAGTAATTTGCTCCTTCTTTCGAAGTTGGGCTAATTTCACCTATTACGTCTGAGTGAATAACTTCTAGCATCTTCGGTGGCTTGCTACTGCTTGCCGGTGGAAATGGCAGTCGAGGTAGTTTTCCTTTAATGCACGTCTCGTGTTCTTGTTCTTCGTCGTCCTCAAGATTTACCTCGAGCAGATCTTCTTTGGCTACACTTCTTACAGCTTATCGGTGCAGATGGCCTAATTTTTGATGCCACAAGTTCTCTTTTTCTCGCAATTTGGTTGTGTAGGTTTTTCGAAATTTAAAATTGGGTATCGACTTTTCGTAGTATCGATGGTAGCGAAAACTGTCAATGTTATGGAAACTATCAAATATTTTTTTTCAAGTTGCGTTAAAAATATAAATTACCTTTTTTTTATAGCATTCTCTTCTCAGAAATGCTGTTCTATCTTAGAGAATTAAATCAAAGATCTCCTTCCAGTTCGTTACCTACTGTGCAGGTTTCTGCTCAGCCACCTTCATGTAAAAGCCGAAGCGCAGTGGTAATCTCACCTTTTATTCTCTACGCATCGAGCTGTTCACTTCGTTCCCACGATCTCCTGCGGATAACGTGGAGATTCTTGAGCTAACTGCGGACCAGGACTCTTTAGAGCAGTCGCGTCCGCCACCCAATCCTCTCTTTTCGGAGTCCTCTCTCCCTGTGCCTTGTGATACTGCAGCTATATCCCCGATCCCCTGCAGTCAGCCTCCACCAGTATGGGACCTACGTTCCCTTTCCGATGAACTCTCATGTACAAAGGAATGTTATGCTTGCCTAAAGCTTCAACTTAAAGCCCGGAAAGTTGCTGCCAAGTTGGCTTCCTCTGTGGGACCACAACTCACTCGTCTGGATGCTCCGCCACTCAACGCACTCGTGGACCATTCACTCCGTACCAAATTCATGCTCTCATGGACTCCTCACTTCAAACTTTTAAACGGAAAGCTACGGTCTTCGATTATACTACAGCCTGGCTCGCTTCCATTCCTAAGCGCCACAAGCCTTCCCTTGAGGACGCTGGTCCATCCGCTATCCCAGATGATCCGTCTCGCCCCATCCCGTCCGTTCCATTGTCTCCTCCAGTCCCTCCTGCGGACGAGGACTTTGACTCTTATTACTCGCCGCACCCATACCTTTTGGACCAACCTGATCCACCGTTCCAAGGGGACCCAAATCCTTTCGAGATTCCACTTCCAGAGCTGTTAAATACAGTCGAAGGGATCATTCCGGACTGCTTTTTATACAAACCCTCTTCCTCCTCCGACCCGGTTTCCAAGAACCGAGGTGTTGCCACTGGTTTCGGCTTCGGATTACGTGACCAACTCCCACGCCAACCTCCGTTACTAGGACAGTCAACAACACTCCTTACGACTCTACTTAGAACTGGTGGCGCCCTCCTCGGTAACGGGGCATCTCTCAAACTGGATAAAGATCCACCTCCTCCTCGTCCGGGCCGTGAAAGCTACTTCTTCCGTCCCTTCGGTGAGGGAACGGCCAATCCAAGAAACTTTGACACGTACCCTCAGTCAGAATTCCTTACTGCTGATGCAAAGTTGGATTTCGGATCCGCCCTCTATCTTCCCAGACGTGCAGCAGTTCCCACTTTCGTCCTACGAGACAACGACCGCATCCTCCGCCTTGGTCTTCGTGCCGCAGCCAACGTGCTGTGTGAAAGGTTCTAAGCCTATCCTCCTCCTGAGGACACCCGCCAACTAGCGTTTCTCATCAATCAAGTCTTTAGGAAGAGCTGTTTTGCCACCTACCGTGCTATGAATTGGTTTACGCGTGCTCACTTCAATTCCACGCTCCTTCTACGAGAGATGACTCTCTACACTGCATCCAATCGACACGATTCCACTCGCCATCTCCTCCGGAACCAGCCCATTCACGAGTCTAAATCTCTGTTCCGAGGATTGATCCCTAAAGTGGCGCCTCACCTGGACATCTCCCGGAAGCCTCGTTATAACAAGAATCACCAGAATCGCCGACAACGATCCAATCCATCCTCCAAAACGGATCACCCTAAGGACGATTGGAAGGCCACGAAAACATCTGATCCTGCTCCGCCTCCACCACCACGTCCCACATCCCCCTTTCCATCCCGATCCCAGGGACGCGGACGTTATTGTTTCCTGGGTCGCTCATCCACCCCCTGACAGACGTCAACGTTCCTCCTCCCGTTCCCACAACAAGGGACGTGATAACTATTGACATTCCGTCTCCCCCACAAGAAGTAGGGTTTTATGCTAAAGCTTGGTAAAAAGTGACCTCCGATCCAGTCATCCTTTCCGTTATGTTACATGACTTCAAACTAAAGTTTTTAAGCAAGCCTCCGGTTCAAAATCCACCTTGGGAACTGGAAGCAGCTGCTCCCATCCCCTCAGGACGGAAATAACATCCCTCCTTCGCAAGCAAGCCATTCGTATTGTACTACCACCCTTCACTCCGGACTTTTACGGCAGCATCTTCCTGTGCAACAAAAAATCAGGTGGGACGCGCATGATTTTCAACTTAAAACCACTAAACCAGTTCAGCCTCAATCCACACTTTCAAATGGAAACGGTCTCTTCCATACGAGACTCGTTACAACCCAACGATTGGACCGTGTCCTTAGACCTTGCGGACGCATACCTTCACATCCCGCTTCATGTGTCTGTCCGCCAACTCTTCTGTTTTCTACTAGACGGTACAGTGTTCGAATTCCTATGCCTCCCTTTCGGACTAAGTGCCACCTCACGAGTCTTCACCATGATCCTTCGTCCTGTCCTCTCTTATCTCCATCAACAAGGTATCCGCATCCACGCCTTCCTAGACGACTGTCTCCTGTCTCATCCCGACCCAACGACACTCTCCAACAATTTACATGACGTCGTGTCTCTTTTTTATCAGCTAGGTCTAGGAATAAACCTTCCAAAGTCACGTCTCCACCCCGCTCAATCCTTTGTGTTTCTAGGAGTATTCTTCGACCTCACGAAAGCATCAGTCATGCCGTCCCTAGAACGTATACAAAATCACCTACGTTTCACAGATGCCTTCATCCGCACGCCTCTCCACACGTTCCGAGACCTCGCATTCCATCATCGGAATCATCGACTCCTTCGTGGATCCTCGACGTCCCTTACGGCAGGTGGATGGCACGTCCGTTTCACCACTACCGTTCCAACCTTTGGGGCAATCGTCAACTTGCTCTAACTTTGCCATCCCAACCTCTCGGTCCCTCCTTCCCCACCGAAACCTTCAGGTGGTGGACGAACATCCTCAATTTGACGGCCACGGTTCCTCCCACAAGCCCTTCTTTTCACGGACGCATCCCAAACAGGTTGGGGTGCTCACATCAACAACCTCACCACCTCCAGGAATGGGCCAATTGGGACAACGTTCCACATCAATCATATGGAACTATTGGCAGTCCTTCTCGGGCTTCACCATTTTCAATACCATGTAGCAGGACGAACAGTACAGGTCCATATGGACAACACAACTGCTATCACCTACCTACGGAAGGGGAGTGGGACACGCTCTCTGTCCCGCCATCATGTCACCTCAAATTTTCCATTCCAATTATGTATTCAACTCCGTGTCTGCCTCCTCCCACTTCACATCCCCGGATCACTGAATGTGATTGCAGATTCCCTCTCTCGTCGGGATCCGCCAACCAGCGAATGGACACTTCATTCAACCATCCTATTCCACCTGTGGGATCGACCAATGGCCCACCTCTTTGCCACGAGGTACATTGCCAGACTTCCCCTACTCGTCAGCCCCTTCCCAGATCCTCGTGCTGGACAGTGGACGCATTAACACTGAATTGGGATCATCTGTACGCATATGTGTTCCCTCCTCCTCGCCTTCTCCGCAAAATCGCCACTTCACACGGATGATTCCTTTTCATAGCACCGAATTGGCCGGTGGCAGCCTGGTTCCCGCTGCTACTCAGCCTCCTCATCGACTCTCCTCGCCATCTACTGAGCCGTCCGGACCTCCTGTCCCAACACGGAGGAACGGTCCTCCGTCCGAACCACCAAGCGCTACGACTTCACGGGTGGCTACTATCATCCAGCTCCTCCGAGCATCTGGCATTCTTGAGGATGAGGCCACATGCATTGCATCATGAGCCGTCCGATCGTTTACCAACAAAATTTACGACAGTCACTGGAAACGATGGCGTCATTGGTGTATCTCAGAACAAGTCGATCCAATCTATCCCCCTATGCAGGACATCCTCCGATTTCTCACAACTCTGTTCAAGCGCGGGCAGAGCTCACAGGCTCCACCATCGTAGTATACCGTTCCACCCGGAATGCCGCCTTTAAGGCGGCTGGTAACACGAACCTTCTATCTGATTACAGAATAGAAACTCTTTCGATTCATTCTTTTCACTTGGATCGCCCACGCATTTCAAGACAGTTTCCCGACTGGGACCTGTCCATCGTCCTTACTGCTCTCATGGCTCCACCCTATGAACCCATGCACTCATCTAAACTCAGCAACCTTACGAGAAAAGCAGTATTCCTCGTAGCTCTGGCAGCCTGCCTCCGTTGCAGCTAATTACGGCCCTCTCTGCCACCGAAAGAGACTGTTTTTTCCTGCCTAACTGCACCGGCATAACACTAACTCCACGAGCTTCATTCCATGCCAAAACTCAGAAGCCCGATTAAAGGACTCATCCCTTCATTATTCCGTCCTTGTCCTCCATCCTAGGATACGACGAAGAACGGACCCTTTGCCCTGTCCGGGCAATACGATTATACCTGACGGCATCCAAACCCGTCCGCAGAGGGCGTTCTCAAGTTTTCCTTCCCTTTAGTAACAAGGTCGGAACATCTTCCACCAGCATGATCGCCACCTGGCTTAAGAGTGTCATCGTCCAAGCCTACGAAGCACTTGATATAAATTGCGTCTCTGAAGGCTTCAGAGTAATGGCTCACAAACTTTGTGCAATCTCCACGTCAGGGTTCATACCGACCTGGAAAGTTAGGGATAATCATAGATAGTCAGGGATATGAAAAACGGTCTGGGAAAGTCAGGGATAAAATGGAAAACTGGCGATAAGTTGGTGATAGTTAGAGATATTCGTTTTTAGAATGGATCGTTTGGTCTCGTAAGTTCCACTCACGTTGTGACTACCTTCTTGTCCTATTATTTAAATTTAAAAAAATTGTAAAGAAATTTGCAGCTGGCATCCAGATGTACATGATGCCAGGCCAGCAGAGTAAGCAGATGATTCTGTGTAATTGAAAAATAAAAAAAAATAAAAGTGCTAGTATTTTGGTCAGGGATATTTGAAGAAATAAGTCAGGGATAGTCAGGGATATTTTTTTTCAGATAAGAGTACGAACCCTGCATGTCCTGGGTTCATTACAGTAACATCCCCATCACTGAAATAATGAAAGCCGCCTCCTGGAGACATCCCACGGTCTTCACGTCCCATTACCTTCGAGACATGTCCCATCAAGCTGAGGGACTTTACCGCATCGGGCCATTTGTTGCTGCCCTACGGATACTTTAACCCCTTTTACACACTGGAATTTCTGTGAAGGGAACCGGTTGCTACCTGAGGGAACTTAAGTCAAATGGTGTCCGCCACCTTGACAAAGTCTATGAGATTGCTATAAAAAAGGTAATGTATATTTTCAAGGCAACTATAAACTCCAAAATACCAGTATTACCTGGTTGATTTTGGTTTCTATTGCCTGTTGAAAATATACATTACCTTGGTCCCGCCCTCCTCCCCTCTTGTCGCCATTTGGGCACAATAGAGGACCGAAAAGGTGAGCTTACTGCTCCGCTTCGGCTTTTATATGAAGGAGGCTGCGCAGAAACCTGCTGCGCATAAGGACATCTTCGATTTAATTTCTCTAGATTGAACAGCATTTCTGAGAAGGAAAATGCTATAAAAAAGGTAATGCATATTAACAGGCAATAGAAACCAAAATCAACCAGATAACACTGGTATTTTGGAGTTTTTGGTATCAACACAGTATCGTTAACCGTTGAAGAGATCTAAACAGCTTTGGGACTACCTTTAATCATTGTGAAGTTGTGAGAACTTGAATATTCCGAGTTTTCCTTTAAGCACTTCGTCGGTTACCATTTATTAAGTTCCTTTAATTCTTGAAGTATCAGTATCGAAAAGAGTATCAGTAGCAAAAACGTATCGTGACACCAATACTTAGAATAATAAAGTATATCATTCATTATCAGTATTGAGTTAAAAAACCTGGTTTCGCACACCCCTGCTGCGAACCTTTTATCTTGAAGTATCAGTAAGCAGTCGGTGCATGTTTCTGTCATAACACAAATTCTTAACTAATTCTCAGTGACTTAAACATGTATTAAGTCACAGTTTTCCTAACTTACTCACCAAATCATACCTTTCACTTTCTAGTTACTTTGATCTAAACTACATCATTGAAAGTCCACAATTACTATTTTTTTTTTATTTATTAAATGCCCAGCTTTGAGCAAAGATAAATGTAAATTTTGTTGCTCCACTCCTCTTCATCAGTGTAGGCTATTAAAATAAATCTGGGAAGAAAAGCTGGTAGGTACAAAACAAATTCAGAAAACGGTTGGGGTGGGTGGGGGGAAGAGGATTCAAAGGATAAAAACTTTTCCTAGTGAAATTCCTTACCCTAACTGGCGAAATACGAACCAAGGCAACTGACCTAACATATAACAACAACATGAAAAGAAAAAAAACTCAAAATAATTTTTTTAACCTTCACTATTAAAACATGACAATTTTAGTGTTTGGTTCGCTATTGTTGGCTCTATCCCCATATAACTATAACTTGAAGCTGAGCATCCTTATTTGAACAAGTTTGTTGATTAATAAAGGACCTTTAAAAAAACTGCATTGGACTTTGAAAACTTCCTGAAAAATTATATTGGTTTTGGAAAAAGGACTTGAAGGTGCTTGAATTTTTTTTGTGTGATCTTGTGCAACCCCTGAAAAAATATTTTGATGATCTTGCTGCTTCATTATGTATTTGGTCAGTTTGGTAGACTCTGGTTTGTTTTAATGCTTGATCGGTTTGGCAGAAAATTGAGTTGCACGTAAGCATTGACATTTCCGTTCCCGTTTTCTTGTTTTTGTAGTCTTTAATGAATAAAAAGTTGTGATTGTTTTGCGACCAACATTTTTATTTTCTACAGAAGTGTAGAATTTATGGTTTTAATGTGTTTAGTAACATCAGTGTTATCTCTTCCAGTACTGGATTTCCTGGTCTACAGCCTGTATCGATGGATATTGAAAACTTAAACTTTTTATCCCGCAAAGCCTATAAAGTTAGCTGGAAAGCAGATGGAACAAGGTCTGTAAAAGAGTTTATTAACGTTTACTAAATCAATTTCTTCAAAGCACTGTAAAACTATTCAGGGATCTAAGCAAGGGTATGAAACGACACAAATAAACAAACAAAAAATTTTTTTATTATTACAAAACATAAAATGTGTCAAAAACTGGGGTGGACTCTTCGAGCACTGTCACTGAAGAAAGATGTTCTTGGCAGACCCAAGGAGACCAGTCTAACTGCACGACCTTGTGGGAAAAAAGTGGATTCAGCACGGATGTACTGCTCGTTCCCTGCTTCAGGCCGGTACCGCTGATGAGCCTTTTAGAGCCAAGAGAGAAGTCCTATTCCTGCGGAGTGAAAAGGGGTCAAAGGGGAAAGGTAAAGGTGGTAGGCTAGGGATGGAGGCGGTAAACAAAAAGCAATAAGCCTGTTCGAGAGCTCAAACAAGATTAACCAAAAAAGACAAAAACCCTAAAAGTACACAGTGCTCGGACAGTTGTGTCATTTCGTACCCACCTTAGACTTGCCCAAGGCAAAGTTTTGGCTCCCCAATAAAGTACACATGATAGAACAACAGCAGAAATCCGTGTGCTAGAAGTAGGTAGATTCTGTGACATTTATTACGAAAATCTTAGCTGTTCACTTGTCGGGAATTCACAATATTTACCCGACGTGTTATTTAAGAGCTGTATTATTAGTTGTGTTGTCTAATAACCAAATTAATAATTAATGTGCAAACACAAAATGTTCAACTTTTAAAAACGTAACATTCACCTGTCTGCTAATTTTCAACAACTACTCAGTAGGCTTCTTCAGGCGCTCCAAGGTTTGTTTTGAGCTCTGGCTTCTTCTTTCAACTTTGTCTGCAATTTTCGGGTCTAAATTTGAATGGCAAATCAAAAGCAGACGAACTTGAAAGATGTAGCCATAATTCAAAACAAATCTTGAAGCACCTGAAGAAGTGAACTGAGTCGTTGTCGAAAATTAGCCCATATGTGAGGGGGAGGTGAATAAAGCTACTACACGATTTCTGAAGTATTTTTGAGGGGTGGGCATTAGCAAAGCCAGGGAGTTTGGTAGGTGATTTACGGTAATTGTAGATTTTTTAGCTAAAATAAAAAAATTAATTAGGATAAAAAGTGATTTACCCCATTCGGACTCAGGAATGGGGAAATCGAAGTTTTTTTCCTACATTTAAATAGCAAATGTTCTTGCATAATTTAATACTAGATATTTCTTAAAAATAAATTCATTGATAAAAAATCATTCTTATTAATCATAATGATTTAAAAATAACTTATGGTTCATGCAACAGAAATAGAAACCAATCTTTTTAATTCGACGTGTCACACGTCGAATTAATGCATTTGTGGCCAAAAAACGGGTGAATGCAATTTACGTCAGCCACATCTCCTCAAAAACAAGACACAGTTGTTCAATTCTGATCCGAGGGACTCAGGTTCGGTCATCTTCCCGGCACGCCGCAGCGACCCGAGGGCCGCCGCGACAAAGTCACGCTGTGGGTGAGTTGCAGTGTGCAAGCTCTAAAGGTTTAATGCTCCGTAGAATTTAGTCACTACGTTTTTGGTGTACTAACCTCTATTGAAGTGTCTCAGCAAAAAACCGTCGTCCGATAGTACACGATCAGTGGTTGACGTCACCGTAAAGGTGTGCACTCAAACGAAAAATTGCCACTGGCAAATGCATGTAACTGCGCATTTCGGCCAGTAAGCTCTTCAATATTGCAGTCGGTTAGAGGCTACACGTACACATCGAGGGGGCTCCTCTCTTATCGCGAAGAACAGTACAAAGTGAGTCATCACTTACCTTTTCGGTAATCTGGATGGTACACTGAATTTTCATGCTGGAATCTGGACGGTACATTAAATGCGAGGCGCTCATAGCCTTTGCTGCATTGCGCTAGCATGGCTGCTTTTCGGGTGCGATATATTACAGTATTTTATTACACGTATTTGTGGTGGTGTTTCCTATTGAACGAGTGAGCAAAGCTAATGATGTCCTGTTTTCACAGTGGCAGACGGCCAGGGAGGGTCTTCCTAATGCCCTCTGACTTTCAGATTTTTTTTAATCCATGACTGGAAGACTCACGTAAGTTTTATTGATTCGATATTAGCTTTACCCACAGATTTAAAATTACAAATAATAATAATAATAAAGATAATTATAAAACGCTAGTAAAACAAGTACTTTCAATTGAGTAGCCTAACAAAAATTGGCCACATGAAACTGCAGTGTTATATTCAATGTGAATATTTTAACTTTTGTTAAACACCTAAGAAGCATAAATAAATTTAAAGTAGTCAACCCTCATCGCAGTACGATTTCTTCTACTACCCTCTCCCCCTCCCAAATTAACTGCTGAATTACTGAAAATATGGTGTTCGAAGATTTAAAAATGTAAAAGTCTCATGAACAAGAACAAAGGGAACGGGAAACCGTAAAACAACGAAGTTTCAGGTTTTTTTTTGTTTTGTAAGAAAACCAATAACAGCGTCCGATGAAAACTTATCTGGTCAGTGATTGCATCTTCGCATACAAGCTTCTGGCTCATTTGCCATATCGTAGTAGCAAAAGTTACGGGACAATTTTTTTTTTTAAATATTATGTGCTATATAGTACATATTCTTCAGTACACCACACATTCAGATTTTTTAGTTGGCTAGTGTCCTGTTATGTCTGCCATACGACACGTTGAATTACTAATGCAGTGTTACTGCATCCTTGTTTATTGTTAAGACTGAGACGATCCAAGTACCGATATTTGCACTATCGGCAGAAATCAGGATCGGTAAATGAAAACCAGATAAATCTGTAATGTACCAAGTCGAAGATATTTTCACTTCTCGCCGACCGATTTTGATGTTTGAATACACCGTTTTGAATGTTTTATCATCACCTTTCCAATGGCAAGCGCACTCAAGAAGAAGTTGAAAATGACAGGAATGGAGATGGAGGGGAAGGTGAAGAATTCGTTCTCGAAAGACTCCTCAACGCCAATGGAGTGGTCTATTGGATTCCTGCCCGCAAGGTATGAAGGGGAAATAAAAAGATGAATTTGTGAGAATCAAAGAGCATATGAAAGCAACTGTAGAGGAAGACGGTAAGAATTGGGTAGCCATGCATTGTTGAGAACCAGGTATTACATCAACTGGAAGCAAACTAAGGTCATGCTGAAGTCAGACACATGAAGGAGGCTAGCAAACTCAAGGCCGACTGTGAATTGGAGGAAAGTTTGAATGCCAAAAGGTCTGTTTGAGAGTAGAAGTTTGGATGAGTGAAGTCTCTTTGGCTGTAGCATTAAGAAGACAACTAGAAAGGTTACCGAAAATTCACAAGTTTTTGCAGGGTTTTGCTGATGACTTGAACAATTTTGGTGCTGCATTTTGTTTGTAAATTATTTTATAATGAAAGTCAACTAAAATATGATGGTTGATGTATAGCATCAAACGTATCATTGGTTTTTCGTTTGATGGCTTAACCCACAAGTTGATGTCTCTTTCTATTTAGAAGTTCCAAGGCAAAAATGTTACTGGGAGTTTTATGTTGTAAAATAATTTTAGTATATGCAGTATTATTTTAAACCTATATTTCTACTTACCCTTCACGAAAATTTCACGTTGGTGCCGTCGGCCAATTGGCCATCTAAAAACACCGCGGGCATCGATGCATCTCGGCTCATGGTTTTAAGCCTATCGTCCACAGACTGCAAATTCGCGCCCTTTTTCCTCAGAGCTGCTTTTTGGTCGGACTTGTTCCAGTTAAACAGAATCGATCGCACAGTATCAACGTGATGGATATCACAAAGGTCACTCACTTTAGTTTGAAAGTCACACGGTCGGCACTTGTGACACAATGGGTGAAAACCCCGCGACAGTTTGGTGTGGTTGCACGATTGAAAGGATCTTTTCTTCAAATAGGCTTTGCTTTGCATTTTGCCTGTTGCAGTAGTCCATAAACTTCGATGCCAAATGAATCATTTGAAGTGAACAACACGCACGACCATCCACGATGGCGTGCCCGTAAAAAGTGATGAGGGTAAATAGGTGGGGGCGCTGACGGCAGTAGTGACGTGCAGCGCACCCTGGCGGATGGAGAGAAAAGTTTATAGAGGGAACATAAAATGGGGGTTTTAGTTCACAAACGATCAGTGTAAAGCGTAAAATAGTGATTTTAGCAATATTACTGAAGGTAAGTATTTGCAGGAAGTAAGAACCCTAATTTTTCCGGGTCAAAATTTGGTTTCTATCGTTTAACCGAAAATTTATACTACCTGTAAATTTGATTGCATTCAGTTCCTGGATGCTCCTTACAACCCTTGAGGTTTTTCGCTCGCTAGACCCGGTCAGTGCGCAACCCCACTGCGCATGCGTCACCATGCGCAGCCCTCCTATCAAAGCAGACGGTTCACCCATGGCGGCCATCTCTTTTCCTCAAGCTCTCGTCACAAGACGTCGCCTGAGACTTTCTGTTTCATTCGCCAACAGTCGTCGTTCCAGCCCGTTCGCAGGTCCATTCATAATTCGAAGCTTGTTCGTCGCTTGCAAGCCCGTTCGTGGCTCATAGGTCCGTTCGTCATTCGAAGCTCATTCGTCGCTTGCAGGCCTATTCGTCATTTGCAAGCCCGTTCGTCGTTCGCAGGTCCGTCATTAGAAGCTCGTTCGTCCCGTGCAAGCCCATTTGTTATTCGCAAGCCGTTCGTTACTCGCAGGCCGTTCGTGGTTTGCAAGCCCATTCGTCGACCCCATGCTCTTTCATCGTCACAAGGTCACTCACCATTCGCCCTACTCGTCGTTAGCAAGCCCACTCGTCGTTCTCACAAGCACCGTTCGCAGACAAGCCCGCACTCATAGTGCGTACACCGTTCGCTCAAGCCCCCGCTTTACTTCAATTTGCAAGTGTTCGCCCAAGTCAAGAAGTCAAGCACTCACCATTCGTTACGTTCGTTGACATCCTGTGCTCGCCTTCTATCAAGGCAAGCATTCGCCCTACTGTCGTTCGCCCACGCCAAGGGTTCATCATTCGTCCTGCGTTCGTTACTCGTCTCATTCTCCGACACAAGTCATTCGACTCCGTTCAAGAATTCGCCTCCCGTCAAGACAAGCGTTCGCCCTGCCCTCCTCCGCTCAAGCCAAGCGTTCGTCGTTCGTCTTGCATTTATAATTTGTCCCTTTCTCACGCGACGCCTGCCCGAGCCAAGCGTTCGTCATTTACCAGCATAAAGCATTCATCTTTGTTCAAGACAAGTGTTCACCCCAGCCAATGCTCGCCCCATCGTTCATCAGAGCATTCATCGTCACATGCACTCTGACGTACTCCACACCAAGCTGTCCTCCTCCGGACGACCACAAAGCTGCGTCGACAGTCCCTTGTAAGAAGACTCTACAATAAGCGTTCATCGCTCATCAGTATCACGTCCGCCATTCGCAACATTCGTCATACACACGTGTCACATTTGTTCACAGCTTGCAACCCCTTGCCGGAAGACCCAAGCATCGTGGTCATGCCTTCTCTTTCTCGCCCCCATCAACGTCTGCAGCGCATCCTCTCTCCACTGCTTCACAAACACCATGTGGACAGCGCAAGCTTTCATCTCGGCGTTCGTCTGAATCCTCACAGCACACGCCCAATGCTGGACCCGCTCACGTCCTCGGCTCTCACCGAACCGTCAATCTATCGAATTGCCGTCCATGAATTCCACCAGCACCTCTCCTTCGTCTTCACCTCATGATGTCTCCCACGCTTGGGACTGGATCACCATCTCCAACAACTTTTCCAGCAAAAGGATGTAGACTTCTGGAACTCCGCCTCCACCAAAGACGTCTTTCTACAACTTCGTCCCTGGATTCACAACGTCTTCTTGCCGCAGTTATTCATTCTGATGGGGACTTGGACTCCGCCTCAACTCTCGTACAATGTCGGCATCCCCAGCCCTTATCCCTCGCCAACTTCAGCCACTCACCATCCACTCGAACAGGCCTACGAGCCCTCGACCGTGACCACCTACAAACTTGCAGAAAAGTCAGCTTTTGAATTCCGAAGAGCCAACCTTCGTTGCTCCCCGACCAACATGAAATGAAAGCCGCCTCCCATCATCATGCAGCAACCATCCTCGGTCGACCCCCACACAACTGCATTCCACGCAAGGCTGCCGTCCACTTCTCTCCGAATCGCATCACCGCTCCCCTGCTTCAAATCGCCCAAACGTGAGTTCTCACCTGTAAAGTAACTTGAACCAAGGAGAAGATCTTTCACCATCACCTGAAAGCAAACTCCATTCAAGGGAATCTTTCACCCTTACGAAGATCTAGCACCTGCTGAAGATCCGTCACCGAAATAAAGATCTTTCCACCTGAAGAAGATCTCGCCCAGAAGAGGACCTTTCACCTGAAAGAAGACCTTCACCTGTAAGCAAATCTCTCATCTGAAGAAAAGCTTCACTGGGGGAAAAAAAATTCTGTCACTGACACGATCTTTTGCCTGCAAGAAAACCTTTCACTTGGAGCTTCTCCCCTTTGAGAATATCTTTCACTAACAAGAAAATCCTTCAACCTCCTGGGATCTGTCACTTGAAGGAGATCAACGCCATTGAAAGAATCCTCAGCTGGAAGATGATCCTTCACCTGAAGGCAATCATTCACCAGAAGGAAAACTTTCACCAAACAGAAGATCTTTCATCCAATAAATCACCTTCGTCTAAGAAGATTTTTCTCTTACAATAAAACATTTTGCTTGTGAGAAGATTTCCACCTGCACGAAGTTCCCTCACCAGTGAAAAGATCTTTCACTCACTATAGACCCTTTCCCTGGAAGATCTACCCGCCATTGAAAATCTATCACGGAGAAGATCTTTCTCTTGCTCAAAGACCCTCCCCCGTAAGAAGACCTTCGCCTGGAACATGATCTCAACTAACATATCATTCCTCGCCTAATGGAAATCGATCGCATGACTTAAAGACCTTTCTCCAATGATGTCCCTCATCTAGGGAATGATTTCTCGCCTGGGAAGATCTTCACCCCGTGATCCTTCATTCTGAACAACATCTCGCCCAGCTGCCGCACCTTCAAGTTCACGTGATCCTTGCATCACAACAACTCTTAAACCCGACATCAATCCGACTAGAACTTCCAACCAACCGGCTACATGATCTCGGTTGAAGTTAATCATTCGAAGGATGATCTTTGTCGATGAATATCTCTCTCCGTAAAATTCATCAGGAATCTCCTTATCTCACTTGAAGCAAAAACGGTCGCCTCTCCACTCAACAAAATCAACCTGCTCAATTCTGGTCCAACCTTGTTCACCGCATGAAGCATCTGCACGGCCCATCACGACTGAATCGCTTCACCCTCTTCCATCCGCAGCTTCCCACACTGCTCCGTCAATTTTATACGAACCTCCAGGCAGTCGACATCATCCAACAACAATCACCTCCACCATTCTCGTCACACTGAATCGATTGACTCACTGCTTATCTTTGCAACACGTTCAACATCCGGAAAAATACCTCAAAACCTGCCAACAAACACAAAATCCCCAAAACCCGAACCAACAGCAAGATCTGCTTCTGGTATCCTCCAAACCTTCATCGTCACAATATCCACAATCATGGTTCCATGCACCAGACATGTCACCTTCATCCACAGAACTATCATCGCTAACACGTCCAATTACCAACGCCAATCACTGACCTGGTCGACAGTTTCACCAACCATCTCTTCGGCTGTTCATATCAAGCGCTTCAGCGCTAACCTGCCATCTGAACGATCACCCTGAACCTGCCCTCTCAGTGAGCCAAACCATCCTTATGTTCTTGAAATCCAACACTCTAATTGTGAATGGCCCACTCCATTCCCTGTGGCATAATCAGAGCGACGGGCGACGCTACATCGCAGTACTGCTGGCTGTTTTACAGTACGATTTGTAATGCTTTTTTTCTTTCATGATCTTCTTTTTACGATAATTTCGCCAAAAATTGACCGATTTTGATATTCAAATACACCATTTGAACCATTTTTTTGATAGCTTTTGAATAGTGCTATTCTCAAGACGTTAGGTTGGGTCGTTCTTAAGTTGTTTGGCAAAAAACAACCAACAAAGGTCTCGAAAAAAGTTCATGCAAGAAACTGGTACATGAAGCCAATAGGCATAACTGAAAATTTTGCACAATGCAAAATACTACCCTCATCCCCTACCTGCAGACCACATACACCCTCCCACTCCCCGCAGACCGTTTTTGTCTGTAAAACGCTTGTCGCAGACTGCTTGAAAATATTCTGCTTTTGGGTTTTCATCCACACCCGCGGAATCCTCCCGACAATGACACTGGCACATATCAAGATTCCAATTACTGTCAACCTCTCAGACAGGCCCAAAACCATTCGTCACATCCTGTCGAATCTTTCTGGCTCCCCTTCCACTTCTTCAGGAACACGTCAAGACATGAACCAGACTGCGTGATCTGAATCCTTCATCACCACATGGACCTCAGAATCATCTTGTTTTCACAATCTCATCCATCCTAAATCCCGTCTGGACTTCGAATCACAACACAGAAATCCTACCAAACCAGTAAACCCATCAAAATTTTGAACTCTCAAAGCCCATTGTCGACAGACCTGCTGTTAGATCTCTTGTCTAGGACCAACGACTAACCATCAACAAAACAAACCAATGGTTGTCACGTCCCAAACCCACCTTCCACAACCGTTCTACAATGAACCGACGTGTCCAAAGCAGTCACAAGTTGGATCAACATAACTATCCTGTAACTCATAGCACTGATCATGGGCACTCCACAACCAGTCTCCATCACTGGAAGCCCCAGTCACATAAAGAAGAAGCCAGACTCTCCTCTCAACCAACACATGCATGGATACATTAAGGCAAGTTTATGGGCTACACTGTCTGTAAGACTTCCTATCGCAAGTCAAATGTGTAGTGAACCTCCCCTTACACACAAGACAACTTCATTCTCAGCCAGAATCCCGTCTTGGCCCTTTTAAGTTGTGACACGACGATCCTCCATTGTCCGCGAAGGTCATCATCATCCTGAACTCTGAACCTCTACGCAGCAAATCTTCAAAGAACACTTGATTTGTTTGAACCAAACACCTAACCTTCAATTGAACAAACAAACGATTGTCAAGTTCCTCTCCCCACCGTTCTGCAATTAACTGATGCGACCATACATTCGCATGTTGGATAAACATGATCATCCACAATCTCATGGGCACTCCACAACCACATCGCTTACTGGATGCCTCCATCAGAAGAAACCTGACCATCCTCCCAATTAACATTTTCCTGGACCATGTCAAGGCAAGCCATAGGCTGCACTATCTGCTGAACCCACTGTCTTAGTCAGACGTGTAGTCCTACCCCCCTTAAGCATTAAATAACTGAAACGAAGACAGAAGCAAGACCCTCATCTCTACCCCGGACTCCCATATCGATCGTTTCACTTCGGTTTCTGTTCAACCTCAACAAACTGCGAAGGTTTGGTAAACTTTTTGGGGGAGTCAGTCCGCGACCCGGGGTAAACCATCATGATAGTGCTCGCCACCTACACTGACAAGGTCAACTGTAAATGCAATCAAATACACAGGTAGTAGAAATTTTCGTGAACAGCAACTAGAAAGCCCAATTTTACCTGGGGGAAGGTCAAAATTGGTTTCTATTGCCTAATCAAAAATTTATACTACCTGTAAATACCCACCCTACCTCCCCTCTTGAGCCGCCATCATGTTGACATATCGAGAGGAAAAGAGATGGCCGCATCTGCTTTTATAGGAGGGCTGCACACGGCGACGCATACACAGTGGGGTGGTTCTAGGAAAAAGCGCCCTCGGAAAAAACGCCCCCAACAAAACGCCCCCGGGAAAAAACGCCCCTAGTAAAAAGCGCCCCCAGGAAAAAATGCCCCCAGGAAATAATGTCCTTAAGTAAATGGTTTTTGGTTCGCATCTCCTGGTTCACGCCATTTCTTAACTACACTTCTTTAAGTAGTAAGGTTCAAATTTGAGCTGGTTCATCTATGCTAGCATTAGTTTGGTCCAGATGACGTAAGGCTCCAAGAAATTTATTTTAAAAAAGGTTGAAATTGTTAGTAATTCCACCTCCCGAGTAGAGATTTTGCTAGCGAATTAGTACCTTTACGACACCCTGCCAGTTTGCATTTGATTTACTTTAAAGATAATACATTTTTCATAAAAACCTATACAACTTAAACGGGGACATTACAATTGTTAGCAATGTCACGTTCCCAGTAGGGATTCCTCTAGCTAATTTGTACCTTTATGACACTCGCTCCGTTTGTATTTGATTTACTTAAAAGATATACTGTTTTGCTTAAAAACTGAGATGTCTAGAATAGGGAGCTCTTAGAATTGAATTGGAGACGGTGTTTTGGATCCATAGACTTTTTCGAACATAAATTCTTGGGACATTAAGTTATCTGAAGCAAACTAATGCTCGTATAGATAAGCCGCCTTAAAGGGATATACTTCCCAGCGCCATTTTTCTCGATCCTCCTCATCAAGTATGGCCCCAAAGGTCTATTTCCTTACCGTTAGTCTTTCCCTTGCTAAAAATCCATTTTAAAATGTGGCGTCAAGGAGATTTTCTGTTGAATATAATGGAACTTTATTTACTAACGACCTGTCAATAAATGATGCATTGCACCCGTACAATAATCATGACGTTTCATCTTTGTGTGTACATCTACTAATTTTCTAATAATTATCATGAGATCTAAAATCTAATAGACTAATGCGGTAAAAATTAAAATTAATTATTCCAATAGATCGCCGAAGCAAAATTATAAGACGCTAGTCAAAAAAATATAAGTTGTGATTTTAAAATATGAGAATCATTCCGGTTTGTGACGACACAATCAATGGGTTCATGCTGGCTGGACTATTAGGCGCAATGCCAATTGAGACAGTAGCTACGTTTTCGTTGCGAGGAACGAAGCTACCGTCTCAGTTGACCTTAGCTGTGGTAAATACGCGGATGTGATCGTCGCGTGGGTGTTGTGAGGCAGGCGGAAGGTTATACGGCAGGCAGTATGTTGCTTTAAATCTAATGCTAAGCTACGATGACCACCACTGCGCCATTTTCCCCTACTTGGGGGCTTTTTTCCTGGGGCGTTTTTTCCTGGGGTTTTTATTCCTGGGGGCGTTTTTTCGGGGGCGCTTTATCTGGATACCCAGTGAGTTGCGCACTAGCCGGATCTAGAGAGCGAAAAATCTCAAGGCTTATAAGGAGCATACAGGAACTGAATGCAATCAAATTTACAGGTAGTATACATTTTCGATGAGGCAATAGAAACCAATTTTGACCTTTACCCCAAGGTAAGGGCTTTTTTAAATAATTATGTGCATTTAAGCCTAAGCTTTATTTATGCTGTGATTTCAAAAGTAATTTTTTTTTTATAAATACCTACTTAAGTACTAGAGTTTTCGGTTTATTGGGAACTGTGATCAGTCTTCGGGATTTGGTATTGGCCAGTTTTGTTTAATATCGGTTTGGGTGGAAAAAAGCAGATCAGTCCAGCCTTGTTTATTGTCTAATACCTCTCGTGCGCTTCCTCATAACATATTCTAAATATTTAGGTACATGATGCTAATTGATGGAGAAAATGAAGTCTATTTCATCGATCGTGACAACTGTGTATTTCAAGTTGCCAATTTGAGGTTTCCTCGCCGAAAAGAACCTGAGAAGCATTTGTATGGAACGCTTGTTGATGGGGTAAGAAAGAGTTTAATTTGTATTCGTGTAGAACTATATACAGATGCAGGGATCAAAATAAGTGGAGACAATGGTGCAATTTGCACGCCTGGAGGCAAAGAAAAAGATGCCCATTTAAGGTCCCAGAGGGTGTGAAAAATTGTGCCTCTAAATTTAAATAATATGTTCACACAAACACATGAGAACTGTTTTTTTTTTTCTGTCACAGTTTTCCCTGCAAGGAACTTTTGGTATCGTGTTTTTGAGAAAGTGTTGTAACAAAATAATTTCATTCCATGCGCTGCTACTACTGTACTGCTAAAATAGCTTGGATTACTAATTGTTTGGGAGGATGCGTCATTCTCAGCGTTGGACGTATTAGTGGCATGCAAGGCAGTTTCGGGCGCTACTAGTGCCCTCCTTAAAAACGTCGGCATCACATGGCAGAGCGGCAACGAAGAGATGCTCATCTGGCACTCCTTGCTGGGATTTTCTAGGGGCCACCTACTAATTCCGGTGTTATCAGCTACAGTCAGTTTGACACGGATTACTGTAAAGAAAATAAACTAAGAAACGAATGGCTCCACCCAATGAATTTAAACCCTAAATTAATATTTTATCTGAGAAAGGCTTGAGCTCTTATAGACCTTCCAAGCATGAACCAAATGAGGGGCAGCTACACTGGCTTTCCTGCGAGATCGAGCCCAAATGGCCGCAGCTCGGCGGTCCTCTAAGAGAGGTTTTTCAGTATCAACGCCTATTGTGTTAGATCGCCAGCGCATTCAGCAGTTGTTTTCAATCTCGCACTGCAATCGCCTCGCAAGCCTTCTAACGAATAGTTGGATAGCCAATGGAGCAAGCCGTCAGTTAGAAGGTCCCATCCTCCCATACAACTAATTATCCTAGATAATAATAATTACTCCCATCCGAGAAACGGGACATGAAACAAACACAAGAAATGGTTTTCACCACACTTATAGAACCTGCCCTGCAGGGAAGCAATATGTATTGAGCTTGCTGGAGGTGCCCATATTTCTTTCGTTTATTACATTTTTTTTTTTTAGTAAACAACCACTATGAATTGTCACGTAGCTGTAAGGGAACTGGAAAGCACTCTTCAAAAGAGTCTGGGAACTGCTAACAATTTTTGAAAATACTGTATAAAAGTGTCAGAAGCAAATTAACCAATAAAAATATTCATTTTATTTGCACTGTAAATACTTAAACGTCCCCCAAGTAAGCAATTTGCATCAAATAGCTACTCGGGAGAGCAACGTTCTGCTCTTGTCAAACATTTCGGTAGCAAGGCCGGGTTCTTTGTGTATTTAGAAGAGTTTAAAAAGGATTGTTATTATTGTATACAAATGCCTTTCCTTACCTTCTTTTAATTTTATTGGACTAAGATCAGGCTAATGGTCCAATAAACTGATTTTGTGCAGTACAGCCTTAGTGTTTATTTATTTTTAGGAAATGGTTATTGATAAAGTGGACAATAACGACGTTCCAAGATATCTTGTGTACGACATCATCAAATTTGAAGTAAGTAATTGTTTAACCGTAGTGTCTAACCATTGGTTGAATTTTGCTGATGAAATTATAATTACGGCTGATTATCAATTAGACCATAACGCTGACAGAGGATGGAGAGCCACATCCCCTCCAAATAAAACAGACAAAAGCATAACAAATTACTGAGTGTTTTTATTTTTTTAATGCCTAGTTTTTATTATTCAATTTTAGTTTTTGAATGTTCTGGTAACTCTCCACTGTACATGTTTAACATTTGGCTGAGTGTGCTGCTTTTGCGCTATTTTATGTCAATTGCCCAATGAATATATTCTGCATTCTGTGCTACTATTTATTTATTTATTCTTGATAAACTGTACAACTAGGATTTACAAACAAACAGCGATGGGTGAACGGAGAGCAGACGACTGAGAAATCATATATTTCTTCAGTGTCCTGATATTCATCCTTTTCTTGACTTAAAAATTTTTAGTTGCCCTACGAAAAAAAAAATTTCTTTGTTAGGCCGTTATTTGTCAGTTGTTTTGGTGTTTGTTGTACTGTACTCTTAAAATGATAAACAAATATAACTCGCGTTCAACTAAAAGTATGCGGCATTTGTGTCCATGGCCACAAAAAAAATTCTTGGATTCTCTGGTACATACAGGTTTTAAAAAAAATCTGTGCAGATAAACCCTTGTTATCTAAACTACTTCCAAGCAATTTTTTTTTATCAACAATACGTCAATAAAATTGACTGATTTTGATGTTCCAATAAACCATTTTTATAAGAGGAAAATGTTTGAGAACCAATTTTCTTTTTGTGTCCTATTTTCCAAATGTAACATTTTTTGTCAGTTCTCATAAAATTACTTCGAAGAAAGCTTCGAGTTGACTATTATTATCCAAAAGAAATGGCAAATATTTTTATTAGTTGCGAGCTCCATGGTTTCATGATGTACCTACCGTACTAGCACGATCATAAAGACGTTATTTATTCCCCAATTTGTTGTATTAAAATTTAAAATACATTCAAATCCATAGGTCGTCAAAATTTTGACCGTTTATGAAGTTTGAATGCACCATTCGAAACATTTTTTCAAAAGCGATCCACTGGTGTTAATATGAAGTCAGTTTCTCCTTCGTTGAATCCACCTCACTGTTTTAACAAATGGGATGTCTCCTTTGCTTTCGGCCCATTTGATCTTACTGCTTTGCATATTTAAATCTTTTAAAGATGTATAAATTTGTCACTTACGGTACTCTCCCTCCCTGCTACCTTGTATACCAACCACTGTGTCTTTTGCTGACATCCGGTTTAGTCTTGTTTTGGTTGTGCTCCAATGATGGTTTGGATTTTTTTCCATCAAAATGTAATTACGCGTGTGTGTGGTGTGAGTGTGGTGTGTGCATGGTACAGCTTTGTACCGGTTGAAGTGTCAACTTTATGGGAAGTGTGGCATTGTTCTAGTTTTGATGAGGTCGTTGGGGTTTAAGACTAATGGGTAGCTTGGCGGTGGAATTATGGCTACCACGAGTGCAGCGGTTGGCTAGTATGATGAGTAATTTTCACTTGCTTGTTTTCGTATAAGCAATAGTTAGATTAATTGCATGGGAGTTACACAACACCTTGGCAGTTACACAATAACTCATAAGGCGTTATACGATAATACGTTTATTAAAAGCTCATCGAAACAAAGGTCATACGAGTGCCTTTTCTGCTGCTCCTCAGATAGTATAATAATGATAAATAGTGTGTGCAGGAATGCTGTGGGCTGTCCATTTTGGTAGCTGGGGGTATGGCCCGGTAGTGAAACTTTCCGCGGCTTGAAATATGAAGGAGAGCGGGGCATTTTGTTGTTGCAAATGACTCGTACGCATGGATATAAAGGGCATGAGATACCAAACGATAATTATAAATTGTTAGTTCCGCGGCATGGTGTGGCCAGCGAAACTGTTTTTGTAATTGGGTCGTGCGCTTGGGGATAAAGGGCAAGCAGAGCCGAGCGAAGTTTATGTGTTGTACGTGTGTGAAATGTATCGGTAGATAGGCTTATGATACGGGGGATGAGTTGTTAATCCAAAGTTGGTACCACAGAGGTTACGAGCCAGCGAAAGAACTAAGCCAGCCAAATGAGAAATAAGAGATATACAATAAGAAATGTGAAATATGAAATCTGGCAAAATTATAAAAATGTGAAATGTGATGTAAGAAATAACGACTTAGGAAGTAGGAAATAGGATCAATAAGATTTTTCGCATATAATAAATTCAGTAATATGGCATATGAAATTAAATTGAGAAAAACGATGGAGCAACTCAAAGAAATAAAAGTGGGAAATCTAAGAAGGTTGCTTGTCTTGCTGCTTAGTCTGTGTGAGTTGATTGCTGGTCGCCGTGTGGTATACAAGGAGATGTGTACTTGGTTTTCCCCCTTTTGCGCTCCATACTACCAAAATTATAAAATAGGAATTCTGTCTTGGAATACAGTGAGTGGTTTGGAATTTGTTGACGGTGGCTGGCCACAGGGTAGTCGTTAAATAGTTTGGTGAGTGTTACGCAGGTGTGTGCTGTAGAAAATGGTGCAGTCTGAGGCAAAGGATAACGTCTTTCCATGGGTTTGCAGCGTCGTTTGCCCCTTCTCCTACCCCTCATCAATATCATCTGGTATTCGCTTGCAGGGGACAGTATGAGGCAAGCTCAGTATATGATTGCGAGGGCTGGTACTGTAGCGGAGATGTCCAAAGGGACTTGGTTTGGCCACTCATGAATTCGGAAGTTGGCAGTTCTTTGAACAAAAGCCTTTAAGTACAGCTGGTGTGTTGGACCATGTGGCCAGAGGGAGCCTGTTTGAGGAATTGGCAACCGCAAGTTTGTTCATGTGTGCTGCGGTTTGCGTGTAGTGTGCTGGATCGGACAGGTCGAATTGACGTGAGTGACTGTGGCATTTGCGTCCGGGTAGTCGTCCTGCGAGGGAAGGACTGGTGTTTAGCTGCCATACGAGAAAGATATTTTAGACATATGTGGCTGGTCTGTTTATGTATAGAGGGATTAAGTCTTATTCGTGTTGGATGTGAGCCTAAAGAGCTGGTTTTCTATCACAAAGGTCCTGGGTTCGAAACCTGGACCGGCAATATTATAAGGGCTGCTGCGGTGCCAGTGAGGCAGTAACTCGCCACCTTGTAGGGTGTTTATCCGAGGTGGCTGGATCCTCCGGCTAACCCTGATTGAGACCAATGTTCTTTAGATTCTAAAGGTAGTAGGTTTTTTCTCAGTCACCATAAGGCGTTATGGTGTTTGCAACCAAGTGATTCGCACTGATGGTTTCAGACAATCGGGGTGTGGATTCCAGCCTTTAGGTGCAGGGTCGTTTTGGACTCATCGCATATCTTGAAGTAGTTGGGTGTGAGTGATTGGCTCTAGTGTTGGGTTCGGCCCTGTGCTCTTAGGGTGACTGATCATCCGACGATGTACTCTGACGCGAGCCTGGGCACTGTATGGTGTCGGTGGTGGTTCCACAATGGGGTTGCAGGTGGCAGTGTCTGTGAGAGTAGGGCCTCCCAACGTTGTTATGAAGAATTTAAAAGGCTGGCCATGCTTTACGTTACCAAATCAATCCCATTTGCTAATACAGTGAGGCGGATTCTACGAAGAAGACATGGTGATTCTGTCAGAGGACTTGTTCTCGCAGGAAAATCGAAGTTCTCCAGGTAAAATGTCCGAGTAAAATCTCTCCGAGGGTGGAAGAGAACCGGAAGTGACGTAATTTTTGCATCTTTAAAAGATATAAATAGGCAAAGTTGTAATATCAAACGGGCCGAAAGCAGAGGAGACCTCTCATTTGTTAACACAGTTTTGGCAGGTTCTACTCGAGAACTTCGAGAACAAGTTCTCTGGTAGAATCACCATATCTCTGGTTTTTTTTTTTTTTTATATTTTTCTAGCAATCACTGAAGTATATTCCTAAAATGGACCTAAAGGGGCTGTCCACCAAATTATGTCACACTTGTTGACCAATTTTGAACACCTCCCCACCACCTATTTGTTAAAAATTTCGCAGTTGTCAAAACACGCACCAAAGTAATTATGGGACACTTCTGCAAGAAACTCCCCCCTCCCCCTCAATACCACATCCACACATGAATTTTGCTTTGTATATCGAGGGTGTCTTGTTGACGACTGTATTATATCAAACTTGGACGTACTGTAACACCAATATATTTAAAAAATATGCCAAAAAAGGCAAAAAAAACCTCTGTAGAAAAACTTTCTTTACATTAAATGTAAATTTGTCACATCACTCTGAAACACTCCACCCCTGTGTCATGTCGGTCACAAATCAAACCCCTCCTCCGTGTGACATAATATATTGACGGCCCCAGAGTACATTTCCCCGGGAAAAAATGATCACTGAACTGTGATAGGATACTGGTAATAGTGACACGACCAGAACTTTTAATGAAAGTCGCCACCTTATTATAGTACCCATTTACTTTTGTTGAATTTGGAATCCTGAAATGGCTGTTTGTTATATTCGGGCTAGTACCCTATAACTATGGGCATAAGACAATGCCTAACTTGTTCTGATGATTATGTCTCGGTTTTATTTCTCTTATGTTTAGAACCAAGATGTTGGGAAAACTGACTTTGATCGAAGGCTGTATTGCATTAGAAAAGAAATCATTGAAACACGATATGCTGCCATGGAAAGAGGAATAATTGACAAAGCTGTGGAGCCATTCAGCGTTAGAGCCAAGGACTTCTGGGATGTCACGGCAACTGCCAATGTACGTTGCTTTATGACCACCTGCTTGAAAAGTACTGACGATTCATTTGATTCATTTTACACTTTTGCAATACGTAAAAGGTAGTTTTACTCTTCCTTTTTCTTGGATCCAGCAAGGATTTTTGACTAGTCGTATCCTCAGGCAGTCTTAAGTTCCTTGGCCAGTTAAAGGGAGACCCCCTCCTCCCGCCCCCATGGCAATATTTAATTTTATGTGATGCTCCATAAGAACGTCATTCAAAAAACTTTATTTGCCTTTTGTTGGTCAATCCCTTGCTATAAAGACATTACAAAATATGGCGACTAGATTTTCTGATTGTCAGTGCATCCTCGTAATTTTGTCAATCATACGCTTAAACATTGAAACTATTCTGGTGTTGTGTGGGCAGCAAGTTCGGCACTGCCTATCACATGACTTTAGTTTCGCACCTCCTAGTCAAACTGCACTGGCTTTCTGTCTGGGTCATGTTAAGCACACAATCATTAATCGTATTGCATGTTAAACCTCAAAGTTTCGCAGGGGTGTAGCCCACGCCCATAGTCTGTATTAGTGCTTAGCATGGATAAGAAGATGCAGTACTTCCTGCGAGCAAATTTGTTATGGAAATTTACTGCAACATTTTTATTCTTTTCCACATTTTAAAAATAAATTTGTAGCTGATTTGACACTACTGTATTTTCTTGATTTTATTGTTTACCGAAAGAATGGCCACGTTTGTTTGCCTACGACAGCAGCTGGGACTCCGATTAGAAACAATTTCCTGCACACCAAAATTACTTTCAGGGCAACGGTGAAATGACACACAAAAACATTTTGGGGTTTGTAACTTGAAAATCCTTGCAGCAGGAGAAAATAAAAAACTTAGGAGAGTGTTTCTCTAACCTTCGCTGTCCTGCTAAATAAGGAGAGTCTGCAGTGGTACAGTACTCTGTTAGTAGAGGTCAGCAACTGTATTAGGTGGTTAGATGTGTGTGCTATGTCGTCAAGGTAAATGTTTGGTCCTTCGGCTAAAGCTAAATGTTTGATCATTCAAGCTAAATGTTTTTGGTATTTAGGAAACAAAAATGCACAATTTCAGATCACAGAATACTTCACCAGTATCTTGCACATTTTCGATAGACCATTTCACTCGTCTGTTTTCATCAGACACTGCTCTCACTAGAACGTTTTTCTACATCGTGTTTTGGTGATCACTTTTTGAAACAGTGCTCTGGCATGGCATATGGCCTCCTGTACTTGTCAGGTTCATTGTTCTATTGATAGGAAAGGAGGAGAAAAGAAATTCCTCTCTCGAGGGGCCTTGGGTCTTACAGGAGGCCACGCCATGCAAAAAGTGATCACCACAACAATGATGTAGAAAAATTTCTAGTAAGAGTAGCGCCTGATGAAGACGCAAGATACTGGTGAAGTATTCTGTTGTCTGAAATTGTGCGGTTCCTAAACGAATGATCGTCAAAGCAAGATGAATTTTCTGAGTAAATACCGTTACAGTATTTTTGTTTTGTTTTTAAAGACTAGGCGTTGAAAATGCTAGACAATGTCAAAGTAATTATGCATAAATCAACACAAACCGTCAGTCATTTTACCCTAGCCAACAATCTAGTACAGTAGCGTGATGTAGTATCACGTTGATAAAGTAGTTTCGATTGAACATAACTCGGCCCAAGCGCAATATTGCTGCGTCGTCTGGTGTAACCCAGCCTATCATAATATGTCTCCTTACAATCATTACCAACACACACTCCTATGTTTCTCTTTTCTCCTGATAATAATCATATTGCACACAAACTAGTGTTGAAAAATATTCTGAATATAATTTTGTGTAAGGAGGGTCCTATTCAAATTTTGGGACAGCGGCTGAAATGGTGTCGCGTAAGAATCCCCAACACCTTGTTGTTTTGTACATCTGCACCACTAGAAAACATTAAACTCCAATAGAAATGTGTAGAATTTCTTTCCCCCCCCCCCTTTTTTTTTTTCAAAACCAGCTGTCTTACGAAATAGAAATTTAAAGTGAAATTAATTCCTTTGCTGAACTTCTTTTGTGCTTGTGAAATGTACTTATGGTATTGTCGGTGTAAGGAGGTAATATTGAGCAAAATGTTCAAAAGAATAGTGCACAATCTACTGATGAATTAAGTGCATAATTCGATTATTTATTTATTTATTCATTCTTGAAAAACCATATGGCTAGGTACAAAGAAAGAAAGGGGTGAATGGGAAGCAGACAATACAGAAATGTTATATTTCTTCAAGGTCCGGAAGGGCTGCGATAACCTGAAGCTGGTCTATGAACAGCTGACGGACAGCTCATGTATTGGAATGTGTGGACATGCATCTATCAAGTTCCGCGAGTCCGTCCTTGACAGGCCTCCATTGCAGGCAACGGCCAATTCTTTGCCTGAATGTTGGAGCATCATCCAAAGAGAAACTTATCGCATCAAGTGGATGTGCTTTAAGAGAAGATAGCCGCATGCTTGGTGGTTGTGGACATGTCCAGGAAGGAACTGTGCCCTCTTCACATGGCCGTGCTAGGTCGTTGCAAGATCATGGACGGTAGCAGGTCTAAAAAGCATACATGTTTCCCCAGGCCGTACATGACGAATGCACACATTTGAAGTAGGTCAAGTTTGAGACTGGGTGACACAAAACTGAAGCTATACAACACCATGTTGCCCACACAGCATAGTTTGCAGCGATTAGCGAGGCACTAGCCACTACCTATTTATTTTACGAACAGCTCATTGAATATTACCATTGACAAAATACCATACTTAAATAGTTTTCACATGCACAAATGAAAAGAACAAGCTACGGAGTTGGTTGTGCTGATGTGCAAAACACAAGGTTTTCAGTTTCAGGATTCTGTTATCTGTATAACAATGAATTACTAATGGCTATTAACACGTCATAAATATTTACTGGGAAAAACCTTTTGTGAGTGAGGGGCAGCTGCTGTATGTTTAAATCTTCATATGACCTCTGTTTGTCTTCTCAACTTTTTTTCATTTTGTAACTGGAATTGGTTGTTGCAGTTACTTGCAGAAAAATTTACAAAGCAAGTTGGTCATGATATCGATGGTCTCATTTTTCAACCAGCTCCTGACGTGAGTATATTGTGGGGTTGTAGTATAATGGGATGAGGTTTTATGCTAAGGTTGCTTCCGATAGTAAGTGAAGCTCTATAGGAGGCCTACATTTGTTTGTCCACTGAATCAAATCAGTACAGCTTGACAGATTTTGCTAAAATTTCCACTGTTATATTAAGGTTTGATAGTTTTTGACATTCCCATACACTATTGTAAAAGTCTCAACAAGACTTTTCTATTGGTGGACGAGCCAAATCAGTAGGTTAAAACACTTCAGAAGTCGAGGTAAAACAGTAAACATTTACTCAGTCACGTAATAAATAGATTATTGTATCAGTCTAAGCTCGCTGTAACAAAACACTGTGTAAAGAAAAACGTGATTCCCTGTGACGTAAGAACACTTACCACATTCACAGTGCTAAGTGGTCATTGTTCTCGTCTCCAAACCAATGAATACTGGGTCGACTCGCACGACATATATACAGACTTGTCTGACAAAAGAATTGTCTGGAAGTAAATGGGGCGACTGACGGGTGGTACAGTGAACTTAATTGCAATTCTTTAATTGCTTTTTCAGTTGGCTTTTAGATTGGTAAAGTTCTTAGACTTTGGTGTCGTTGAGACTTGGAGATTATGGTGGCTGACCCTTTGCCGTTTTATTAAATTTATGTCATGAAAAACTCGTGTTGCTTCAGTTTTCATTGGCCTGTGGCAATATGGTTACCTGATAGTTCTTCCTGACTGCATTCATGTTTTATGAAATGTGCTTAGAGTGATCAGTTTTGTTCGTTTGGCCATGTAAACAGCGTCAAATTGACTGCATTGTGGTGTCTGATCAAATGTAAGAACCTGGAGCAGGGTTGGTTGATTTAAATCATGTAAAAAAATCTTCGATTTAAATCATTTTTATAATTGCATCAACATTTTTAAATTCTGTGTTTTAATAATCAGTATACAATTTGTTTGTCATCCCTTCCCTATCCCTGCTCATTTACATTCTGTCTGTCCAATAAGATTCAAACTCATTGCATCAGCCAGGTAGAGAGAGGTCCTTTGGGAATGGGGAATTCTCAAGTCTTGACTTGCCTTGCTGCAGTGGGGAACCCCCTAACTGTTGTGGCTCATTCAGGAGCTGGCTGCTGAGCTGACCTGGTGTGAACTACTGACTGGGTGTGAAAGTTAAGCTGTAGTTCATATCAAAGAGTAGGAAAGGAAAGTAAAACTATATTGCAGGGATTCTGAAGATGTCAATGTCAGGACGTAAAAAAGACCACATTTGGGCATATTTTGAAGAGGAAAAGACCACAACTGATAAAGGAGTCAGAGTTAAAGCCAAAAGTAAAGCTTGTGGCAAAACATTGCAAGGGCTTGTTGCTAGGCTCAAAGCCCATAAAGAAAATTGTTTTTCAGCATCTAATGAAGATGAAACTGAAGATGTTTCTGGAGATGCCTCCTTAGAATTAGAAAGTTCCAATGCAGTAGTTGGCCCTGTAACTCAATCCCAGCCCTCCACATCTCAGGTACAACTTTCTGAAGGCACACCATACACCCCTAAGAGGCAGACGACTGATGGCTCACCCAATTCCTCCTCTCGTAAACTACTTAAAAAACTAAGCCAATGGACTCATTTGTGATCAAAACATCTAAGCAAGAAAAAACTGTAATAGACAAACAAATAGCTCGCGGTATTTATGCAACAAATACACCTTTCCGAGCCATAGATAATCCAGAAGTGATTAAAGCCTACAACATGCTCCAGGTTACATTCCTCCGACACGAAAGGACATTGCTGGACCCCTTCTTGAAGCTGTTTACCAGGAAGAAATTGATAATTGTTCTACGATTCTTGAAAATCAAATTGTGTCTATGTGCATCGATGGGTGGTCGAATGTTCATCAAGTCAATCTGGCGACGATTACTTGACTGAAACCATTGATACTTCGGGGAACTCTCATACAGGAGAATACCTTACGGATATTACACTGGCAACTATTAAGACGACAGAAAAGCAATTTAAGTGCAAAGTGCGTAGCTTTGTAAGCGACAATGCTTCCAACATGACAATGATGAGGAATGAATTGGAAAAGAATGATGAAGCTGATGTCTTAACATATGGGTGCTCAGCACATATTTTGAATTTGCTTGCAAAAGTTTTAGAAATACATGGTGTGAAAGAACATGTGGTTCAGATTGTTAAATTTTTTCGTAACCACCATTTGCCTAGGGCATACTTGGCTGCTGAAGGCAGGGACCTGGGCTGGTGATGCCATAAGATGTACGTTGTAACACCCTCGCAGATTGCTTAGAAAGCTACATAAAGAACTGGCCAGTGCTGTTGAAAATATGTGAAGAACATAGAGACGTTGTAGATATGGACATTAGAAACAAGGTTCTTAATTTAGGAATTAAAAGGAATGCAGAAGACCTGCTGAATATATTAAAACCCATTGCTGTTGCTCTGGACAGTATGCAGAAAAATAGCTGCACTATATCGGATGCAGTTGTCATATGGAAGGATCTAGAACAAAAATTGATTAAAATCTTGAATGACAAAGGCAAACGAGAATTCCGTAAACGTTACAACATGGCACTCACACCTGCTCATTTTTTGGCTAGCCTATTGGATCCACGATTGCCAGTCGGGACCTTCTCACATGAAGAAAGTGAAGCTGCACTTGAGTTTGCTGAGGAAAAGTATGCAGGGACACCTACATTGCTATCTTCAGTAATGAAATTTCAAGCTCATGCAGAACCATTTAAAGGGGCCATGTTCAATAAATCGGCGGTGTCAGCTGTCACCGCAGTTGAGTGGTGGAATTCTTTCAAAGCAATTAAGAAAGACGTATGCAGTGTTCGTGATATGGAATGCGTTAAACAACTAATGACTGCGGTCTCATCTTCTGCAGGAATTGAACGTGTTTTTTCGTCGTTTAATCTTGTGCACTCTAAACTGCGTAACCGTTTAGGAGTTGAAAAGGCAGCTAAGGTTGTGTTTCTTGTGAAACTTTTAAACAAATAATCCTTAAATAAGTCTTTTAATTTCGAATTTCGTTGCTAAATATGCTTGATTTAGTTCCGTTTTTGTAAGGTTTTTTTTAATAAACAAAGTTTGAAAAAAAAAGTCAATATAAATTTAAAAAAAATCCGATTTAAATCAAAAGAATCCGATTTAAATCGAAAAAATCTGATTTTTTTGATTTTTTTAATATAAAATCATGATTTTTTCCCTGACCTGGAGTACAGATGACATTGAAGCAGACTACACGCCTTTTAGTCAGTAGAAACATTAGTTTTTCAAATCAGAATTGAAGTGGAAAGATAGCAGAGAACTGGGACTAATTTGATAACGCCCATCTACTGCCGTGAGGATAGCTATGTAGCAGTTAGGCATCACACGACCGCCATTTTTTTTGAAACCGTGAAGTTAGCAATTTGGCAGCTATGCGTCAATTGGATGTTTTAAGCCACACAAAGTTCAGTGACGAAGCTATAAGCATAGCTCGAGAAGTATTTTGCATGCGTGTTTTTAACGTGTTAAGAGTGGTAGAGTGTGATAGAACTAGAACTGTCCGTTTGTAGCAAATTTTTTTTTCTAATGCTTTGAAATATTTCTTCCCTCCTTTCTATATTGAAATGAATGACGCACTAAAATACTAGCAAACGACAAAAAATTATAATATTGTTAAACATGGTTTTTGGCAAGAGTTACATCGGCTTCTGGATGATTAAAACATGTTTGTAATCAAGCCACCTGCACAATGATACTAAATTTATGTAAATATGTCAGCCGAAAGTGGTTAAAAAAATACGGTGTATGCAAATTAATTCAATATCGTACAGTACTACTTGCATAAAATACTTACATAGGTTAGCAGTAAGTGCTTTTCGAAACAATTAAACAAAATGGAAAGGTTAGATCCCCACCTTTCAGAAAATCCTAAGCATGTCCATTTCGGGCTATTAGAGAGCTCCCGAGAGCACTTTGAATTCGAAAATCACAGCATGCTTTCGCCGCTATTCCATTACCTCTTCGCCTTTAAATGGGCTTAGGATGGTCCGTGTCTAAGTTAAACGAATTCAGTTAGGGTTGATGGAAAGAATTGAACCACCTTTCAGAAAATCCTAAGCATGTCCATTTCGGGCTCCCAGAGTTCCCAAGAGCACTTTGAATTCGAAAATGACCTTACGATTTTGCCACTATGCCATTTCCTCTTCACCTTTAAATGGACTTAGACGGTCCGTATCTCAGTTAAATGATTTCGGTTAAGGTTGATGGAAGGAATAGATCCCCTTTAAGAAAAGCCTAAGTATGTCCATTTCGAGCTATTAGAGGGCTCCCGAAAGCACTTTGAATTCGAAAATCGCCACACGCTTTTGCCGCTGTGTTATTAACCTTTCACCTTTAAATGAGTGTATGACGGTACCTATTTAATAAATACAGATGCAAACCTATTTACGTTACCTTTTGAACTTGTATGTCAGACTGACTGAGCGGGGTATCAAACCCATGACCTTTGAAACCAAAGACAGATTTCCTACCGCTGTGCCATACTGACACGGCCTTTTTCAAGAGTTCAATAAATACAGATGCACACTTATTTACGTTGCATTTTGGACTTATATGTCAGAATGACTGAGCAGGGAATCGAACCCACGACCTTTGAAACCAAAGGCTAAAGTCCTACCTCTGTGTCATACTGACACAGCCTTTTTCAAGAGTCAAATACAGATGCAAATTTATTTACGTTGCATTTTGGGCTTATATGACAGAATGCCTGAGCGGGGAATCGAACCCACACCTTAAAAACCAAAGGCCGAAGTCTTACCGCTGAGCCATGCTGACACGGCCTCAGCAGTAGGACTTCGGCCTTTGGTTTCAAAGGTCGTGGGTTCGACTCCCTGCTCAGCCAGTCTGACATAAGTCCAAAAGGAAACGTAAATACGTTTGCATCTGTATTTATTTGGCTCTTGAAAAAGGCCGTGTCAGTATGGCACAGACGTAGGACTTTGTCCTTTGGTTTCAAAGGTTGTGGGTTCGATTCCCCGCTCAGTCATTCTGACATATAAGTCCAAAAGGAACGTAAATAGGTTTGCATCTGTAGTTATTAAAAAGGTACCGTCATACGCTCATTTAAAGGTGAAAAGGTAATGGCATAGCGGCAAAAGCGTGGTGGTGGTTTTCGAATTCAAAGTTATCTCGGGAGCCCACTAATACCTTGAAATGGACAATGCTTTGGATTTTCTGAAAGGTGGTGAGCTATTATTTCCATCAACCCTGACCGAAATCGTTTAACTTAGGTACGGAACGTCCGAAGCCCATTTAAAGGTGAAGAGGTAATGGAATATCTGTGAAAGCATGTGGTGATGTTTATATTCAAAGTGATCTCGGGAGACCTCTAATAGCCCGAAATAAGCATGCTTAGAATTTTCTGAAAGGTGGTGATCTATTATTTCCATCATCCCTAATCGAAATCGTTTAACCCAGATACAGACCGTCCGAAGCCCATTTAAAGGTGAAGGTAATGGAATATCGGCGAAAGCGTGTGGTGATTTTCGAATTCAAAGTGCTCTCGGGAGCCCTCTAATAGCCAGAAATGGACATACTTAGGCTTTTCTTAAAGGTGGGGATCTAGTCCTTCCATCAACCCTAACCGAAATCGTTTAACTTGGATACGGACCGTCCTAAGTCCATTTAAAGGTGAAGAGGTAATGGCATAGCGACAGAAGCGTGCTGTGATTTTCGAATTCAAGGTTCTCTCGGGAGCCCTCTAATAGCCGAAATGGACATACTTAGGATTTTCTGAAAAGTGGGGATCTATTCTTTCCATATTGTTTAATTATTTCAATAAGCACTTATTGCTAACCTCTGTAAGTGTTTTATGCAAGTAGTACTGTACGATATTGAATTGATTTGCATACACCATATTTTTTTAACCACTTTCGGCTGACTTATTTACCTAAATTTAGTATCATTGTGCAGGTGGCTTGATTACAAACAATGTTTTAATCATCCAGAAGCCGATGTAACTCTTTGGAATCCGATAGCACAGGTGAAAGCATAAAGGTATGTTTAATTTCATCGAAAAACTGGCCATATTGGAAAATTGGGGCTGGAAAATTCGGATGAAGTTTCTCAGATGTCTATTTCTGTTTTTTTAAATCTACTATAACTTGACTGACCCCTGTAACAGGTTTCATCCGTCCACTCAAAAATTCGTACGGGGTTATAGGCCAGGGACAGGGCTATCTAAACTTTGTAAGCACATTGTTTCAGCTGTTATTTGTTTTCTTTCTGCTCCAGCCATACATTTGTGGTCGTCATATGGAGGTCCTAAAATGGAAACCACCTAGCCTGAATTCGGTCGATTTCAAATTGGTTATCACAAGGGAGTGTCGTCCCGGGTAAGATCGTATTAGATTTTAGTGTGTGACTTGAAATAGTTTGTGATTATTGCTGATTCTTTATCTTTTGCACACTATTTTGCCACCATTTTTCACAACGTGCATGTTGGTATTTATTTGCAAATGCTGCTGTATACACGTGAACATAGAACATTGGTAAACGGCCACTACAGTGGTTAATAATGATATTGCAGTACAGTAAATCTTCCTGTCTTTCACCAGAAAAATTGAATATACTTTTACCACCAACAAGACTTAAACTCGTCTCTTAAATTTTCGAAGATAGTCCGATCTTCATCTTCCCAAAAAAAGCGAAAAAACTAGAAAAATGTGTACGAGTTACACGTTGACTGTTTCCAAATTAGAAAAAAATAACTTGCGCGACTTAGCACTCGTCGCTATGAGTCACTCGTTGCTTGCAGGCGGCGTTCCCATCAGGCATCAAGCTAGGCTCATAGAGTATGGAGGAGGATGAAGTTGTTAATTTATTTGTAGGTGGGCATTATTGAGAGAGGCCATTATTCGTAAGAGGGACATTATTAACAGTAAATCTCGTTATTGCCAGTGACGGCCCCTTGTATTCGAATGGAGGAGCACTGTGGAATGTTTCCACGCAATTTTGTGTCAGTTCTAGGCGTCGGTACGAAAATTTCTACTACCTGTAAATTTAATTGCATTTCAGTTCCTGGGTGCTCTTTTTTTGTTTTGAGGTTTTTCGCTCTCCAGACCTGGCCAGTGCGCAACCCCACTGCGCATTCGCTACCATGCACAGCCCTCCTATAAAAGCAGACGACGCAGTGAAATGGCCATCTCTTTTTCTCAAGCTCTCGTCGTAGACGGTCGTTCCAATCATCTGCTCTTCACTCTGGATCCAACATTCGCCCTTGAAGTGTTCGTCGTTCACAAGTGTTCGCCCAAGTCAAGCGCGCATCGATCGTCACGATCGCCGACAGCCTGTGCTCGCCTCCTGTCGACAAGCGTTTGCCCTGCCCACGTTCGCCCAAGCCAAGCTTTCGCCGTTCGTCTTGCATTGGTTGTCCATTACATTCACACCCCACGTTCGTCTTGTGTTCGTCACTTGTCTCGGTCGCCGGCACAAAGCATAGCGTTCGTCAAAGCATTCGCATCAGTCGTAACGTTCGTCATCACATATGACACATCCCATGATGGACTCTACACCAAGCAGCCCTCCTCCGGAAGACCCCAGCTTCGTCGTGCTTCCATCCCCGCACCTCCCCTCTACTTCAGCTGTTATACAGGGTGAGTCAAAAGTATTGACCCACTTGAGTTTACAGCCGCATGATTTGGTTTACTCAACCAAACAACCATTGATCTTTGGTCACCACGGAGGGGACCACATTTTAGGATCATTAAGGGGTGCCCTGCGACAATGCCCCCCCTTAAATAAATTTTCTACCTCCGGTTCCTTTAGGAATACGGCATTGGTCCCAATTTGAGATATGTGTGGGCAGTCAATTCTTGGTGATTGCAGAAAACATCTAACGGCACACCCGTTAGACCTATCTTCGTCCGCCTGTCATCATCGAACCAGCTGTTCCGGAGACCTCTCGCTGCATGAAATCAATTGTCTAATGGACCCCCCCACTCATGAACTTCTCATACAAGAACAAGCCGCCAGGTCCCGTTCTCAATCCTCCCTCATAGGACACTTCCTACATCCATGACTGGGTCATCGCCTCCGACCAAGAATCCCGCAAGAGGAAATTTCCCTCCACTGTGAACTCAATGTCGAAGAAGCGACGTTTATCAATATCTGTAGCAGATCTTCACCAGCTTCTCGCTAACATCTTCAACAGCGAAGACGACCTGGACGACCTTAAGTAGACGTAGGACCCCCACACGTCAACCTTGCCTAACAACCCCTCGACCTGTACGAAGACTGCCTACAGGCCGATGACGACCCATCTGCAATCCCTCTCTTCGATCTCCTGAAAGCCGTAGAAGCCATCATCTCTGATGATTTTCTTTACAAACCCAGCCCCTCCGCCCCAGCAACCAAAAATAGAGGCCTCTCAACCAGCTTCGGGTTTGGCTTACAGGACCGCAATAACCGGTCCTCAACAACCCTCCTCACCACCCTTCTGCGCACCGGAAGCTCCCTCCTAGGAAAAGGGGAACCCCTTGAACTGGACAAAGACACTCCACCGGCTCGTCCAGGCCGCGAATCATGGTTCTTACGTGCCTCTGGCACCGCTGCAGCAGCAAACACCCGTCAATTCGAAACATGCCAGCAAAGCAAATTCCTGGCCACTGAAGCAAAGATGGATTTCGGCACCGCCATGTTCATTCCCAAATGAGCCGAAGGCCCCACCAGCGTCCTTAACCCTCTGGGTACTAAGGTTTTATTTCTTAACTCAACTGTATATAATGTAGAACTGATATATCGGCTTCTAGGACCCAGAGGGTTAAGGAGAATGACAAAATCCTTCGGATCGGCCTCCGTGCAGCATCTCAAGCGGCTGCCCTCGCAACAGCCATCAACGCCCTGTGCGAACGGCTAACCCTCGAGTCCAGCCAAAGAAACATGAAGCAGCTCCACTTCCTCATCGCTGAGCTGTTTAAGAAAAAGTTCTTCGCAACATTCCATGCTTCAACTGGTTCACCAAAGCCTTGTGCAACTCCAGCTTACTGCTCCAAGACATCGCACTTGGCACCACGTCCAATCTCAACCGCATCCGCGAACTTCCTACATTGGTGGAAGGACAACTCCAACCTATCCAAGACGGTCTCTCTGCACGAACCTTCTGCGGACCTACTTCTGCTAACAGATGCATCCCTAACGGGATAGGGAGAACACATTCAAGATGTCGAAGCCTGCGGGACCTGGCCCCTCGGCTTAGACGAACACACACAACAACGCACTCGAATTGAAGGCAATCTACAACACCCTAAATCACTTTCGTCCACCAGTAGCAAACGAGATTGTCCAAGTCCAGCCCGACAACACTACTGCAGTGTCCTACGTCCGCAAAGAAGGAGGAACCCGTTCGCGGACTTCACCTCATCACATCAGACATCTTCAACCTTTGTCAGGAACTCAGCGCAAGTCTCCAACCTCTCCACATCCCTGGCAACCGAAATGTAATAGCGGATGCTCTCTCCCGCAACAAGCACCCATCAGGGGAGTGGACTCTCAAAACATAAATCAGCGAATCTCTCTTCAGCATCTGGGGCAAGCCAATGATCGACCTCTTTGCCACGAGGCACAACACCAGACTTCCCCAATTCATCAGCCCAGTCCCAGACGACCTGGCTTGTGCAGTCGATGCTCTAACCTTCCCATGGAAGAACCTCTACGCCTACATCTTCCCCCATTCAAACTTCTCCCAACGATCCTAACAAAAATAGAACAGACAGAAGCATTATTCCTGCTGATTGCTCCAAGTTGACCTGCAGCCCCATGGTTCCCCCGACTCCTAAACCTTCTCATAGACCAACCAAGAGAATTTTCAAATCCTCCAGACTTCCTATCTCATCAGAAAGGAACCAAGTGGCACCCGAACTCCATGATCTTACATCTGCACGAGTGGCTACTATTATCAAACTCATCAAAGAGGCAGGAATTTTTAAGAACAGGCCACCAGAATCGCCAGCAAAGCACTTCGAAACTCAACCAACAAACTCTACAACAGTCACTGGGAAAGATGGTTTCATTGGTGTAAGCGACAGAAGGTTAATCAAATCAATCCCCCTATGCGAGAACTCTGTCTCTTTCACCGACCTTTTCAAAGATGCACTGAAAGGCTCCACCATACTTGTCTACCGCTCGGCATTGAACTCAGTCTTCAAAGCTGCAGGAAATAAACACCTCCTTGAAGACTTTCGTATCTCCACACTACTGAAATCTTTCAAAAACAAACGTCCATCCCTCCACAAGACCTTCCCTCAGTGGGACCTTCTGCTCGTCCTTGAATCACTTGAATCATGATGGAACCATACGAGCCAATTCAAACCTGCCACATCAATCATCTCACAAGGAAGACAGTTTTTCTAACATCACTTGCCGCAAGTCTTCGAAGCAATGAAATGCAAGCTCTCTTAAGTGATCCTGCTTACTATTTCTTCTTCGACAACTGTAAATTCATCCATTTAAAGGCCTCGTCCCGACTTTCGCGTCAATACCCAAAAACCCTCTGAACCATCAAAGCCAATCATTATTCCAGTGCTCAAAAACTTCATTGGCGATGAACCCGAAAGAACACTATGCCCCGTTTGGGCCCTACGCTACTACAACTAGCGTACAGCTGACCCCGAATGCAGAAGAGGCCAACTCCAACTCTTTCTCCCCTTCACCAAAGGCACAAACGTCACCTCGGCCGCCATGATATCAAACTGGATCAAGAAAGTCATTGACAGGGCTTACAACGACCAAAACATAAGCTGCAAAGACAAAAAGATCAGGATCACAGCGCACGAACTCGGAGCACTTTCAACCTCATGGGCATTCCACAACCAAGTCTCCATTGACGAAATCCTCCAAGCTGCGTCATGGAGAAGTCAAACTGTCTTCTCAAGTCACTATTTCAGGGACAGGACAAAACAGGAAGATGGACTACATCTTCTGGGTTCCATTGTGACAACCAGATGTGTCGTCCAACCCCTTTAAGCACTAATACGCAGAACCGAAGACCTTCAGAAGACGGAAGCAAGACCTCTCCGCCTGAAGTCCTCCAGAAGATGGAAGCAAGACGTCATCTCTTAACAAAACGGCCCTTTTCAGGGCCGCCACATCCTATGAAAGAGATTCAAATACCTGTTTCTGTTTATTTATTTCAATAAAGTGTGAAGTTTTGTTAAACATTATGGGGAACCAGTCCGCAACCCTGGGTAACTCGTCATGATGGTGCCCGCCACCTAAACTGACGAGGTCAACTGGAAATGCAATTAAATTTACAGGTAGTAGAAATTTTCGTACCGACGACTAGAAACCCTAATTTTTCCTGGGTCAAAATTGGTTTCCATCGTCTAACCGAAAATTTATATACCTGTAAATACCAACCCTACCTCCCCCTCTTGAGCCACCATCTTGGTTGACTTATCGAGAGGAAAAAGAGATGGTCATTTGACTGCGCCGTCTGCTTTTATAGGAGGGCTGCGCATGGTGACGCACGCGCAGTGGGGTTGCGCACTGGCCATATCTTGAGAGCGAAAAACCTGAAGACATTAAAGAGCAGCCAAGAACTGAATGGAATTAACTTTACAGGTAGTACAAATTTTCGGTTAGACGATAGAAACCAAATTTTGACCCAGGAAAAATTAGGGTTCTTACTTCCTGCAAATACTTACGTTCAGTAATATTGCTAAAATCACTATTTTACGCTTTACACTGCTCGTTTATCAACTAAAATCCCCATTTTTTATGTTCCCTTTATAAACTTTTCTCTTTATCCGCCAGGGTGCGCTGCGCGTGACTACTGACGTCAGCGCCCTCACCTATTTACCCTCATCACTTTTTATGGGCACACCATCGTAGATGGTCGTGCGTGTTGTTCACTGCAAATGTTTCATTTGGCATCGAAATTTACGGACTACTGCAACATGCTACAATGTCAAGGAAAGAATCCGAAGATAAGTGTAAAGTGTATTTGAAGAAAAGATCCTTTAATTCGTGCAATCACACCAAACTGTTGCGGGATTTTCACCCATTGTGTCGCAAGTGCCGACCGTGTGACTGTCAAACTAGTGTGTGACCTTTGTGATTCTGTTTACCTGGAAGAAGTCCGACCAGAAACCAGCTCTGAGGAAAAAGGGTGCGAATTTGCAGTCTGTGGACGATAGGCTTAAAACCATGAGCCGAGATGCATCGATGCCCGCAATTTTTAGATGGCCAATTGGCCGACGGCGCCAACATGGCGGCCGCTGCTACCGCCGGCGGGGATTATTCGTCGTTAATCACAGCGCATTCGGAAATTCTGCAGGAAGATATTAACGATGGTCGAGGGGAAAGTTTTGCTGCTGAAATTGGAGACTTTACTATGTACAATGGCGATCGCCATTTTGATGACGTTCCTGCGCATATGACAACTGGTTTATTGAATTGGCAACGGCGATGGCCGGAAGTGTGTTCGACGCTAAAGCCCACGAGATGGAAGGCCGGCTAATGTTGAGTTTTGATGAGAAACTAGGCAAGTTTTTAGGCGACGTTTCGCATCATATTAGTCCCGTTTAGCACCTAGGAGTGATGAAGATGAGGAGGAAGGGACTGTTGATGACTCGTTCAACCAGGGGCCGGGTTTCATACCGTGGAAAAAGTTCACGGCCATCACTTTCAAGCACCTGCAGCCCACACGATTTTTCAAAGAATGCCCTCTACGCCCCTTGAATTTAGAGGAGCCCCCAATGGAGAAACTAGCTAACGAAGGGGACGTGAAGCCGGAACCAGACTATCTCCCTCAATCTGCGGTACTATTTCGCCAATTGCTGAATACGGCCGCGCTTACACGCAAAGAGGATCAGCTACTGTCTGCCGGCATGCCGCTTTCCCCCAATGACCCGAGGAAAGCAAAGTGGTTTTTTCGTTCGACAGGGGTCGGTGCTCCCAATAAGAAGAGATACCGGACCTCACTGTGGGAGAAAGTGGTGCGACGTGTGACGTACGTCGCAGAAAATTCCGGGCGGCCGCAGAAAATAATCGCGGTTAATTTTTTTTTACTGTATGTCGCGATAATTTATGTGCAACATGATATGGGCTCAATCTGGCGTTAACACAATTCCTTTCGTTTCATAAGTTAGTTAGTTAGATCGTCCTCCTCCAATCTCCACCATAATTCACCATTAAAACTAATTTCCAACCTCAAAATCACTCGTTACTACACGATTGGAGGAGAGCGAGGTGAAACGGCAGCAAAAGCGCTTATCGCCTGTCCAGGCCAGGAGTGAGTGATCGAACACACATACTTCCGGAAAATGGTGGCGCGAATTAGGGGAAATTTCCGATCCTAACGCTTGTTAATTGGCGTCGTATACAACTGCGAAATAAAGTACTGTAAACTAGCATGTTTAAGATGCAAATACACATTTAGGCTATGTGATGTTTTCAACCAAAAAAGTCAATTTCCAATGATTTGATGAGAACTTTTTGATGCGAAAATTCATAGTTTACTTGCTATTGTGGCATCCTACAGTGTATTTGTTATTCTTTTGTCAAAGTTAGTGTTTTCCACTTCTAATCAAAGTATTGACATACTATTAGAGAAGTCGGGGTGTTTCTTATATACTATATCAAGTATCTGTTGTATCCCAGAAATAACATAAGTGTTCTACAAACTGAAGTTACCAAAAGTTTCATATTTGAGGAATTTTCTGCTTTTATTTAGGTATTCCTGAGTGTAGATTCCAACAAATAAATGTCTTGCTGACTCTATGGTTTGAGTTTCAATAATTTAATAATGGTTATTTAACCAAGTTGATGATAGAAATAGTACTTAAATGTACGATGTACCAGGTTTGCTACATCCGACATAAACAACTTAATAACAAGTCAACAAAATATCCTGTGTTCGTGAAGTTTATCATTTTCACTATGTCAGTTCTAGTGTCTTAAGCAATATGCGAGATATGGGGTTTTGTGACTTGAAATATTTTCATGAAAAGACTTGGGGTGGAGGGGTACATTTGATGGTACATTGAAAGTATGAGTACTTCTGATATGCGAGTTTTTGTGAAACTGAATAGTCCTCCTGCAGGATACATGACTATAAGGAAGTTTTTAAAATCAGTTTTAGTTACTATGTACTGTACTTACTTTTACAAGCATTTTAACAATGTTACTGTGGATATAACGGGGAGAAAATGTAACTTCAAAAGTTATAGCATGACTTTTAATGATTGTGGAACTTTGTGGAACTTTCAAATAAATAAAAAATAAAAAATTGTCACTTCAAAGGACTTGTTTCATCGAAAAATTCCAATTCTGGAAAAATTAAGCCTGCAGAAAAATGTTTAGGTTACAAAACTGCGTCGCAGAAAGCTTTGAAACATTATAACACTGGGCCGGACCTACCCGGCGGCAGAATATCGTACGGAAATGTGTGCACCCGAACTGGATTCCACCTTAAAGGCACCTCCACAGTTGTCAGTGCCCATGGGACAATTTGAGGAGGACGGTGCCATGCTGAGAGCCAGCATCCGAGCGAGTTCCCAGGCAGAACTGGTTTACTCGGCCCCCACAGCAGCATTAAAGGCTATGGCTTTAGTTAACCCTGAACTGCGGGAGAACACTACAATACGAGAATAAGAATGTATGCACCTCCTCAAGCGGACCTCATCTTTCCATCAAGATAGCTTGAATTGGCACTGCCACCTGGCCATGAAAAACGTGTTTCGGCGATGGGATGCATTACTTGATTCCGTTTCAGGCCTGCTGGTGGACACGGTGGGGAAGTTATGCCTACTGCCCATCCACATGTTTTCTGATCTGTGTTCAACGGCAAGTTGCTGGAGTGGGCACCAGAGCTACGGAGGAAAGTGAAGGTCGCTCAAGTTCCTGCCCCCGCTCTACGGGCCACTCCAAGAGGACAAGACAGATACAGGCTTCCTCTCCCCCCTCCCCCGTGGGGGGGGGGGGGGCCATGGAATAACCCCTACAGTAGGGCTGGGGATGGTGAACGAACCAGTGAGAAGACCGAGGAGCTGTTCCCCTTTCTCGAGCACCCCTCCTCCCAGCCACGTGGGAGGGGGAATGGGACCAAGCGTGGGAGGGCCGCTATCAAGAGGAGGCTACAGAGGCTGCTCCGGCGATATTGACTGGCAATGGTCCGGACCCCCCCATACACCGGCAGGTGGGGGGGGCCGGTTGTCCAACGACGTCGGGGCGTGGTAACGCATTACATCGGATGCCCTGGTTCTGGAGTGTCTGGTCTGCAGGACGGTTACCTTCCACCGTTGGTTTCTCGGCCAAGACTTACCAGCTCCCTGCCAAGTTGGACTAGGTTCCGCGATCCCCCAACTGATCGCAGAAGTGGATTCACTCGTGGACAAGGGCGCACTGGAGCGAGCGCCGAATACACCGGGGTTCTGGAGCCCGGCGCGAGTGATTTTGAAGCAAGGCTTATCTTCAATCTGCATCGCCCGAATTCTTTTTTCTGCAAAGAACATTTCCAGATCGAATCGGTGGACTCTATTCGGGGGCGCTTCGTCGCGACAATGTCACGGTTTCCATCGATTTGCAGGATGCCTTTTTCCACGTTCCGCTCAGGCAGTCGATTCACCATTTGTTCCGGCTAGTCGCGGGAGGAGTGTCCACCAATTCACGGTGATGCCCTTTGGACTGCCCACAGCGCAAGGTTGATGAAGCCCGTCACCGCACATGTTCATCTCCACGGGATCAAGGCGCATGTGTTTCTCAACGATTGGCTACTTAGTCAGGGGTCAAGGACGGTTCTGCTTCAACAGTTGGACAGGTCTTTGTCCCTTTTTGCCCACCTTGGTCTGGGTGTGAATGTGAAGAAGTCGCGACTGGCACCGGCATCGCAGTTCGTCTTCCTAGGACAGTCACGTCTCGCATGTTGGTCAAGCCTTCCAGGGAGCGGATAGTGAAAACAAGGAGGATGGTCCCGAGCTTTGTAAAGAACGCGACGGCAACAGCCTTGGAGCAGGCATCCCTGATCGGCGTTAGAATCGATTCCAATGCCAGGCTGGTTCCGATGGGTCAGTGGCGCGCCAAGCCGCTCCGTTGGTTTCGAAACGAATGGTGGCCATGAACCAGCCGGTCGGACGTGATACCCCTCCGCAATCTCCCGTTGGAATGCCTGCAGTGGTGGTCGGAGAGAGCGAATCTCTACGTGGGGATCCTCATCCAGGAGCCAGTCCCGTCGATCCTCCTGTTTACGGACGCATCCTCTATGGGCTGCGGTGCCCACATCTCGGAGGAGGCGGCTGCAGGAAGTTGGATGTCGGAGGAGTCTTCTCTACACATCAATGTTTTGGAGGTCCGTGCCATTCACAGTGCCATATTGACTTGGGTGCAGCAGCTTTAAGGAGCCACAGTTGGTGTGATGTGCGACAATACCACGGCTGTGGCGTATATCAAGAGGGGAGGAGGGACACACTCCGTATCCCTGATGGCAGTGACGTCGTGACTCCTGCGGACTTGCCTGGCATTCAACGTTGTTCTGGTGCCACTACACATTGCCGGTGCGTTGAACGTGTGGGCGGACAAGCTTTCCCGTCGTTTGTGCCGACCACGGAATGGAAGCTGGATCCAGCAGTGTGCCAGATGTTGTTCCGGTTGTGGGGAGATATCTGCCTCGACTTGTTCGCGACCCGGGCCAACCACCAGCTGCCTTCCTTCGTGTCCCCGTTCCCGGACGAACGGGCCTGGGCAACGGATGCGCTCACCCTGAGTTGGGACGGGCTTCACGCGTATCTCTTCCCCCCGTTCCGGCTCATTCAGAGATCAGTGAACAAGGTGCGTTTCTCAGGCGGTCGGTTCATACCTGTAGCACCGTGGTGGCAGCTGCACCGTGGTTCACCGAGAAACTGGAAATGACGAGGGCGCCGCCACAACTGCTTCCCATCACGGAACGATTGCTCACACAACATCAGGAGAGGACGTCCCACCGCAACCGGCCATCCTAAATCTTCACAGGTGACTACTCTAAGGGACCTTTTCCACCAGCAGGGTCTACACAGGGATGTAGCAGAGCGGGTGGTGGGGTGCATTCGTGAGTCCTCGCAACATAACTACAACGCTAAGTGGCAGAAGTGGGTCGAGTGGTGCGGCCGGAATGCCTGTGACTCTTGTAGACCGCGGGTCGCACAACTTTCGCGTTTTTTGGAAGAACTCTTCGCAGTGGGTACCGCTCGGCCGTCAATTCTGTTTTGTCATTTGTGGGGATGGGGACAGTGGTTTCCAGTGCCCTGCTAACTAAATTGGTCACGGCTTTCGAGATTGCGCGTCCCAAGCAAGTGACTCTTTTCCCATAGTGGAACCTGCCCCTTGTGCTCCGGAGCCTTATGGGGCCGCCGTACGAACCTGCTAATGCGTCGTCTATGTTTTATCTCTCGCAGAACACATTGTTTTTGGTGGCGTTGGCGTCCGCCGCGCGTAAAAGTGAACTTGCAGCGTTTTCCCGGGACAGCGGACACGTTCGTTTTGCTGACGATTGGTCGGCAGTGTACTTGTCGTTACCCGCCCACTTTAGAGCAAAGAACTGCAAACCAGGGAGCAAGCAGAAGCCTTGGTGTATTCAGGCCCTGGGAAAGTTGTTTCTGCCGGCGGATGAGGAACGGCTCCAGTGTCCAGTGCGGGCACTCCGTTTTTACATCGCTTCGACCAATGAGAAGCTTTGCGGAAGGGAACGTGGGCCTATGAAGCTGCGGCCTGCGCCCCTGTTCTCTGATGTGGATAAGGCGATGGATGAGGTGTTTGATCGGTGCTTGACCCCGTTCCAGGTGAACAAGTGGATTTGCGCGGTGATCCAGAAGGCCTACAAGACGGGTCCGAACCACGTTGATGTTCCGCCGGACATTCGTGCACATGAATTAGGTGCGCTGTCTGCATCCTGGACATATGAGTGTGGTACGCCTCTGCATGAAATTGTAGCTGCGTGCTCCTGGAGGCACCCAACCATGTGTATTCTGCACTGCCTACATGACACTAGTGGCCTAGAAGGGGCGGAGGTTGTACGGGACCACATGGTTGCCGGTCAATCTCTCCGTGTGTGACGGTCGCCGTGGGTGGAGTGGCTTCGGCCGTTGTCAGAAGGGAAGTAGGAGTTGGCTCCCAAACAGACTGCCGACTGTGTGGACTGTTGTGCTTGTTTTGACTGTGTCGCTACAGAGTGGTGGTGAGAGTGGTGGTGAGATGTGCTTCATCGTGTGGTAGAGTGGCGTCCTGGTGCGGGGAAGTGGCTCCGGTTGGTGGTAGGCGTTCCCGGGATTCGCAGGGGCGTCCTGGAGTGAGCGAAGAGGCCTTCGGACCCGGCGTTTCTTTTTGCTTGGGTGAGTATTTAGGCTTACGGCGTGGTAAAGTAGTCGGGTTGGTTTGTTGAGTGTCTATAAACTTTTTCTCCGGGGTTCAGTGAGAGTGGGGACTGACTAACAACTCCTGACTATATCTCCTGACTGACGAACTCAGCAATATTACTGGAAGTAAGAAACGAAAATTTTAACTGGTAAAATTAGTTTTTACTTACCTAAAATACTTACCTTCAGTAAGGACCCACCCACCTCTCCGCATTCACTGAACCGGAGTGTTCGTAAAAAGTGATGAGGGTAAATAGGTGGGGGTGCTGACGTCAGTAGTGACGCACAGCGCACCCTGGTGGATGGAGAGAAAAGTTTATAGAGGGAACATAAACTGTGGATTTTAATTCATAAACGAGCAGTGTAAAGCGTAAAATAGTGATTTTAGCAATTTTACTGAAGGTAAGTATTTTAAGTAATTAAAAACTAATTTTACCAGTTAAAATTTTCGTTTTTTCTTAAGAGTGTTGAGCTATTCCATTTAGCAACTGTACTTGAATTGAAGCTACCACATGTTCCACAATTTCTGTCGTGTAGTTTGTGTTTTGCTTTGCTAATATATACTGCAGGGCATTGTTCACATGGCACCTTGTTCACTACTTTGCTTAGGGAGCTGACTTCATTTGGTGGTTTCCGTTTTAGTACTATACAAGAGGCCCACTTAAATGCGCTGGAGTCACTAGTGATAAAGAGATTTACTATCAATAATGTCCCTATTATGAATATCACAGCCCCCCCCACCTACAAACAAATTAACAACTCCATCCTTCCAACTCTACAAACCAAGCTTGATGCTCAGTGCCATCGTGTAACTCTTACATATTTATATCGTTTTTTCGCTTTTCTTGTGAAGGTGAAGTTCGGACTATCTTCGAAAATTTAAGAGACTTGAGTTTAAGCCTTGTTGGTGGTGAAAATGTATTCCATTTTTCTTTTGACACAGTCACATGAACATATTTTTTCTTCCCCTTTGTAAAATATGTTTTGTGATCATTGGTTTAGGGTTAAGTCCCAGGCTATTGATTGTTTCATTTAGGTTGCTTTCCTAAATTTGAAAGTTTAATTTTTTTTAATAAATGAGCTAAATACAAGTCTCTTTACACTTCTCGTACGGTGGTAGGTGGTCAAATTGAACCAGTTTGTTTTATAAATTACACTAAAGTATTAGTTTCAATCGAGAGAGCGTGTGCAGTCTGTAGTCAGCTATAAATTTAGTTAGTAATTAAAAAATATAACTGATGTTCTTTGCCATTCCAGGATGCTTCAAGAAAATGTAGGTGGACTATACGTGGGAGGACTAGAAACTCCATTTGCTCCTATTAAGGTGAGTGAGTATATGTGATTAAAATAAATAAACAATGGGTATACCACAATTGTTAACAAAACTGAATTTAACCAGTTTTCGAAGACAAGGTACTTTTGGATTTTCTATTCAGATCGTTATTTGCTTGGTCTGGCCTACGTTTTTAAAGAAGAAACTTAAGGTTGAAAAGTGGTTTTTCGGGTATTGCCGCAGCACCTAAAAAATGCTGCATCTATTAATTGTTGCATGGTTTCAGATAGACTTTGTGAAAATTTTTGCAATTTTAAAAATTGTTGACCGACTATGATGTATGTTCCCATACACCATTTTAATTATTTTGACGAGACTTTTCGGTGGTCCAAAAGCCAGCTCAAAAGATTAAAGCATTGAGATTATTTATTGAAAAACCAATAAACATGCAGTTTCATAAAATAGTTTGTAAAAAAGAAAGGTAAACCCCTCCTCCCTTGTTGGTTTTTGAAGTCTTTGTCCCCGAGAAATATTCTTCTTATTGCTTGGGAAAAATTCAATACCTGTCAATTTTTGCATTGATTGTCCCTATACTGTTGTTGGATCTTGAAATTACAAAGTGTTGTAGCTCGCCAGCTCTGTCCCACGCATGTGCGGGTCTCCTTATAAGAATGGCAGCTCCATGAGCTCTCCGCCTTTTTGTCTCAAGCCCCGATCATTGAACCTACCAGCTACTGGAAACCTTCGTTCCGACCGGCTCGCATGCTCTCTGTGGGAGTGCTACCAAGCCGGCATCATGGCTCGCCAGTGAAGACATCGTGGCTCTTTTCCCGTGTCTGATACACATCTTACTCCGTCTGTCGTCGTGGAACCAGCGCTCTGTCCAAAGGCTTCTCTTTGAACTGAAACTAACCGCTTCAGCAAGGAAACTGACACCCCGGCTTCCATCACATCTGACACCGTCAACCGCCGTGGGATTCTCGGCTTGCCTTCCCGAGTTCTTCTTTCCGACCAGTTACCGCCCCCACCGACACCGTTACTCATCGCCCATTTTTTGGCTTGCTGCTCAATTGCCTTCGTCTCGACTTGAAGCCAATCCAGCCGGTGAAGATGCCGTGGCCTCTTCCCCATAGCCAACCGGGTCGATTCCGCATTCCCTAACCTAAATCGCCATCTATTTAATGACTTGCTGCTTACACGCCCTCACTTTGACTTGTTGACGAACCGACTGGAGAAAACTTCGTGGCTCCTTCCCATCGGTCCTGGTCCTGATCCACAGACAAGTCGCCGTGGGATTTTCAACAAGTTCAAAAAAAAAAGATCCCAATTCAAGCTGGCTGCCAAATCATTGGCTTCCCGGGTCCGATCCACACCCAACACTGTGAACCGCCGCCTGTTTTTTCAACTCACTGCCTCACAGCCTTCGTCTCGACCTGGAGCCGCCCCAACCAGAAAGGTCAGCGTAGCCCTTACCGTCGCTTCACAGACCTGACCCGCAATCAACAATTTGAGTTGTCACGAGATTCATCACCTTGTCGTCCAAACGCCCTAGTTTCGACTTGAGGCTGATCAAACCCGGGGATCACCATAGCTTCTTCCCCCATTGTCTCCCGAACCTGCTCCACCATGCACTCAGTCACCTTGTGATCTTCGGTACCCTGCCTAAAGCCTTCGTTTCAACAGGATGTCATTCCCACCAGGTGGAACCCCGCAACCCTTCCCTGTTGCATCCCGGACCTCAAAGCTGTCGGATCAGTGCACGCCCTCCCCGACCCAGAAGTCACCAGCCTGTGTATCGACCACAACACAAACGACCATTGGTTACAGTCACGACTGGCCACAAGCCCGCCACAGACGCCACGACGTGCTTCCCGTGTTACCTGGGCTTCAACCATCACCAGGCCGTGAAAACCTCACGGGTCGGCAAATCCCACACTCACCTTCGTCTCGAATTCACCTCCAACTCAACCGGCAACAAGTTACGGCTCCTCCCCGTTGGCCCCGTCGCCGCCCCGCCGTCATGCCCAGGCCACGTTCACAATACCACAATCAACTTCATCAACCCTGACAACACCGTCATCAGCCCAACAAACTGCTAATAGCTCCACAACCTCAGAACAATGAAACCAAGATTCGGACAATCAAATTTCCGACTGTGAAAACGATGCCATCATCCTTGATGACGAAGTGAGCCCATCTTCACCACCGGAAGGTCGATCCCCCGTTCATCCAACCGGACTGGGAATCACCATACTCAAATCCAATGATCGCAGCAACTCCCCGGTCATCCAACCAGGAAGACAAAGATGTTACTAACCAACACGAACAAACACCAGATCTACACCACCATTCCGTGACCAAACAAACGACTTCGGACCCACCAATTGATGTCCAAAATTTGGCCTCGAACAGCCCCTCACAACAAACCACACAGAATCAAGAATCAACCCCTCAGGATTTTGACACTGATTTATCCACCCTCCTGTGCAATTCAACAATCAGGAAAGCTCTTCGACGGAAACTTAAACTCACTGCGAAGCAGAAAGCCCAACTGTCCAAAAACTTTCAAAATGTGGGTAATTTGCGGAAAGCATTACAAGACCAAAATAACGCCTTGAAGGAAGAATTGGCCATCACACGTCAGGAAAACTGTCAACTCCTCCAAATTTCCGCTAACCAAGTTCTAAGTGAAGCACTATCTCACAAAATTCAAATCTTATCTGAAACTCATTCCAGGAAAAACCCACTCACAGTTCTCCGAACCTGGTGCTTCATACCAGTCACTTTGGACTCCTCCACACGGCCATCATACAGACCTGTGCCGAGGCTACAACATCCTCGTTTCACGGTCCTTTCACGGTCCATAACTCGTTCTTACCTTCAGCCTCGTTCTACGGCCTCGTCGAGCGTCGGCCCACGGTCCTTAGGAGCCTTCGATTCGCTAGCAACATCCGAGGAAGCTATAGCCCCACATGGAACATTCACGTTGGCCAACAACTCTTGTCTCCAGTAGCCAATCTCCTGACATGCCCACAGCTGCTGTCTCTTTTATCCCGCACACCATTCTAGGACCGTAGGTGCTGCCCAAACAGTACGGCAGACCTGCATCCCCTTTTATTCCACGGCATTCAGCCTCCCTCCTTTCCAGCCTCACTGGCCTTTCAACCTTCCAGGTTCAATCCAAGGAGGGGGACCATCACAGCCTCCAACCAGCTTCACACGAACTGAGGGTCCACCCAGTCATCCCCATCAGATGAGCCGTGGACATGGTATACAGTGAGGTTATGGATGCATTTTCTTCCTTCGGTCAACTACGGTTATAACTCCGTCTTCGTTCACGTTTGCAACTCCGTAACTCCGGTCTCCTGCTTCCCTTTCCCCGATGACACTATTCACAGGCGCCTGGCTTTACCTCGAGCTCATCTGCTCCTCGAACATGGGTCTTCTGCAGGTAGCTCTTCGCCACGACGGGACTATTACACCCGTGGACCCTGCAAAGTAGTCTCCATCTCCTTTCCTACGACCATGCCCTTCTTCGGCTTCGGTTGCCACTGTCTCACCCATCCAAACCACGGACTGTGAGACCGTTCCCGTTGTACACCAAGCTGCTGACTGGACAGTCATCGACTGGTCATCGGCCGCCTTATCCGATCCGCTTCCGCTATCACTGTGTTCAGTTGGCTGTTTATCGACACCTACCTTCGTCCCAGTTTCACTATGCTTGTACAACATTCCGATCTTCCTACCCGAAACTTACCCGGCTCAGTTCTCCATGCTCAGGCTAAAGGTGGGGCACTCGGCTTCCGAGCCCTGCCCTAGCATTTTCTCTTCTCAGACTTTATTTGACGGAGGAACCACAGACCCCCTTTCACAAGGTCACCCAACGGCTTCTCCTCCGCACAAGCCCTGTTCATCTGTCAACATTTACTTACGAGGAGACTAAGACATGTCAAGACAAGACACGACATGAAGACAAGAATAGGCTTACATCTCAACCGCCTGGACGTTTTGCAGTAGATTGCGTCCGAGTTGTGGATTCCCGGACTCCTGACTCCGTCGCAAAACTGCAACGGCATGATCTCTGTCCACCCTTCCAAGTTACGGACTCCTGGATTTCTGATTTGCGGAGTCTCTCCGCTGGACGTCAATTTCTCAAGCTACGACTTGCACTCATCCTCCTTAGACTCCGATTCCCGAGTTCAACTGGATCAAGATTTATTGCAGGTAATGAGAAAATTGCCATGTTTGCATGCCTTTTTTCTTCATCGCCTAGCCCAGAACACGGTCACTGCCCCCTCCTTCAGGGATCTTGCCGGCCTCTGACTCCAGTCGTCACGCCTGCTGTTGGTGTTTTTAGCAGAGTGATAATTTAAAGATCAATATTAGAGTAAATAGGGACTGCGACGAATAACGAGGGGTTCACCATTTTTTGGCAAACCGGAAGTAGATGGCTCTATTTATTTAACGCTACTGAGATACAGTGATATAATAAACTAGACGGCCTTTAGTAGCGCTAATAATTTTATTTTTACAATTAAATTATCTCCTACACTGTTAAATAGCGTTGATTAACTAGAATAGGCCTACGTGAATAATAAAGGATCCAACATTATTTTAAAGAGCAGTCTTTCTTAAACATTGTGGATGTTTTCATGGCTCATAGAAAGCCCAAAATACCAGGTACGGTACAGCTTGTTGATTTTGGTTTCTATTGCCCTTATGAAAACATACATTACCTTGGCCCGCCCGGCTTCCTCCCTGGTTGCCAAGGTAAACCCTGAGTGAAAGAAAGAATGATGTCCAGCTGACAGGCGGCTCCTTATTTATAGGCCTACGCACATGCGTCGTAGAAATGGAGCTGTGAGCACGGCAGAGAAGCCAACTTTCATCAGGGGATTGAGCCCTTCAAAGGAAGGAACTGCTATTTAAATAATAGGTAATGTATGTTTTTAAAAGGGCAGTAGAAACCAAAATCAACCAGCTGTACCTGGTATTTTGGGCCTTTACTATCCTAAAATACTTACCTACAGGAGACCCTCCCACCTCCTCGATTCACTGAACCCAGTGGTTCTAAAAGCAATACGAGAAAAAAGTCGGAGCTTCTAACATTATAGAGGAATGGAATTAGTGTTCCTAGCAGGAAGCTAGATTATTATAATTGATATTTTAGTAATAATGGCACATAATTAAATTAATTTAATTTGGGCAATGAAATACATAAAACAAGTGATTTTAGCACATAGTACTGAAGGTAAGTATTTTAGGATAGTAAAACTAATTGTCCTTACATCTGGTGGACCGCTCGCGGCTTTTTGAGGGGATCGCAGGGTTTTTTTCGAGACTCCTCCTCACTGTGTTACCTTTTTGTTAGAAATGGAATATCCCTCTTGCTGCCGGCACCGTTCAACTATCATCATTTGCATACAACTCAACCTTTAATTTATGCAAAATTACGTCACCTGTCGCCTCGCTCTCCCTTCTTCCTGCCTATCTCCCGCCGCTGTTTCTTTTGCCGCTGTACAGAGTGGTTGTGCGAAATGTTGTGTTAGGACAACGACCGGTCGAAGCCAACGAATGTTCGAGTTGACTATAGGGAAAAGAAGGCCGCAGGAGTTGGTGACCCACACGTGAATGCACCGAAAAGCGTGGAGACCGTGAGTAAAAATAATAATACCAAGGCACCTACTGAGGGAGAAGTTAGCCCTGACGCGGCCTTGGGGAACATCATGAAGAATCACGAAGAATCAAGAAGAATAACACAATACCACTTTCAGGAAATTTCACGAGTTCAGATAGAACCACCAAAAGTTCCCTCATTAAATTTTCTGTGTAAACAAGAGGCCGTTCACCTTCATCAGAATGCAACGAAGCACAAATTTTAAATACGAACGTTACATGGTTGTGGCTACCATCGTGCAGACGAGGCGTCAGTGACAGATCACTGATCTATATACTTTTACGGACTCAAGCCCCACTGCTTGTCAAGCTTGACTTTCACATCAGAACCTACTGATTGTTCCATTAACACGTGGGAGGCACCAGTTAAGTTCATGTGTGGAATCTTCTTGCTCTTGAAATGATGAATGGCCAGAGATTCAAGGGCCCTCAGATGCCCTCCTTGGAGAGAATTGGAGGAAAGCAAAACGATCGTGGAATTCCTACCAATCTGGTGCTCCTGATGTTTTACATGTTAGGCAATGCCGTTGAGATTGTCTCTCCTCTTTACTGCTGCAATGTGTTCACCTTGCAGGAATGCCATGACAGTTTTGCTTTCCTCCAATTCTCTCCAAGGAGGGCATCTGAGGGCACTTGAATCTCTGGCCATTCTTCATTTCAAGGCCACGAAGATTCCACTCATGAACTTAACTGGTGCCTCCCACGTGTTGATGGAACAATCAGTAGGTTCTGATGTAAAAGCCAAGCTTGACAAGCAGTGGGGCCTGACTGCGTAAATGTGTATAGATCAGTGGTTCTCTTCTCTCACTAACACGTAATCTGCTCGATGGTAGACACAACCATGTAACGTTCGTATTTAAAATTTGTGCTTCATTGCGTTCTGATGAAGGTGAACTGCCTCTTGTTTTCACCGAAAATTTAATGAAGGAACTTTTGGTGGTTCTAGCTGAACCGGTGAAATTTCCTAAAGGTGGTATTGTGTTATTCTTCTTGATTCTTCTTGATTCTTCGTGATTCTTCATGATGTTGACAATAAGCCACTGTAAACGGTGGTTGCCGATCTTTCAATTCCATGGGGAAGTTTAGCGTCCTCCATTTGTGAGCTGCCAAGACTACTGGGTGCAGAAATGCAGTGCCTTGTTAGGGAAGCCATAGAAGCCAGTCGTACTGGTGGTGATGATTATTATTATGAGAATAATGATGGCTTATACGATGAGCCGTACTCAATGGTTGCTATGGGAACGAGCGGGCTGGAGTAGTCCATTATGGTGGCCGGGGGAGTGGCCGTGCGTTGCGGAGATTGATGGACTGGCCAAGTAGGCCCAGCAATGACGATTTTGAAGGTCATGGCGTTAATACGCAGTGGGATATACGATAACTGAGTTGAAAATAGAAAGCGGTTATACGATAACCAAATGGACGGTAAAAAGCAGTTACACGATGACCGGCATGTTGAGGATGTGCGTTACATGGTAACCTTGATGAAAGTGAAATGAGGCTACATGGTAACCAGGCATATGATAATATGGAAAATATACGTTACACGATAATCAGCCGGAATGGCAGGCAGACGATGCCAGCTTCCCAGTAGTAAATGAGGCGTCTGGATTGCGTGATGCTGTATTGGCGAAGCGCCCAGTTTGGTGCATGGATCCGAAGATTTTGTTGTGGTCTGTGCACAAAGATGTGCATTTGAAGACGTCGGATAAAGAGTCAGTTTGAGATCGATATCAGTATTTGAGCCTGGAGATAGTCGAAGTGGCCATGTGTGGTGCGCAGGCGAATTTCTGTCAGGCGTTGTTGCCGCTGTTACGGGTATTGCAGTTTTGCACAACGAACAACGAGGATTACGGGAGCATGTAGGAGGCTCAGCTTTCGCAGGTAATCGTGGATGCGACCACGTTGCAATTGAAAGCGTTGCTTGGCATGAATCAGGCACGAAGAGAGAGGTTAAAATTCGCTTTTTTAGAGGAGTTGCGGCCAGAGATATTGGCACGTGAGCCAATGCTGACCAAGATGTTCGTCATGCCGCTACAGGAGCTCTTGAGGCAAGCGCAGCAGGGGGTGGCAACGACAGAGAAGGCTATGGTTGTGTGTTGATCTGTTGTGCCACAGAGACGAAGTTTCTTCCCCCGCAGGGGTAAGGGCTGGCGCTCTCGGGGTCGTGGCTACAACCGTTGCTGATGGGCCCCTGGAAGGGCGGGCCGGCCCTGCTACTAATTTTGTTACGCAAGAGGGCTCGGTGGCGTTGCCAAGTCGGCAACGGGACTCTTATGTGTGAAGTGCGGGCCCCAATGGTTGCAAGGGCCAGCCAGTGTTTACGAAATGCAGCAGATGTGCACATCATTTCGGGTGTCGCACAGGACATTATTCATGCAGACTTTTCAGCAGGAACCTGAAGAGGCTATGATTACTGGTGGTCACGTTGGGTGGATTGGTGCCTTCGGCATGTAGTGGAGCAGGTGGAGGTGCCGGTGGCCGTTTGCCTTAATTTTTTGGCAAGTTTGTTCACGGAGGGACTATTGTACAACACCATACTTGGCTATTTGGCAGCAATTTCTAAATTTCACGCCTGTTAGGCGTCAAGAGTCGGTGGCACGTCACCCATTGCTTAAGCGCTTTGTGAAAGAGCTGTTCCATAAGAGGCCGCCTCTGCCACAGTATGTAGCGATCTGGAATCTGGGAGGGGTGGCAACCTACCTACGAGGGTTGCATCCACCAACGAGCCTCACGCTAAAGCAATTGAAGCTGATGCTGATGGTGGCGGCCTATCTACGAGGGTTGCGTCCACCGACGATCCTCACGCTAAAACAGTTGATGCTGATGTTGATGGCCATTAGTGCGGGGAACAGGTGTTGTGATGTGGAAACGAAAAAACGTGAAACTAAGTTGTTTGCTAAAATCTAAAAATTTAATTTGTTGATTTGACTGCTTTGTTAGCCTGTGTGTTTGATCAGTTTGGGATTAGCCTTTGGGATTAGCCTATTTAATGTCAAAATTAGTGAACTGTTTCTTTTGTACCGGGCTGTGATTTGTGCTAATCAAATGGTTGTGTTCTTAGTTGACAAAAGAAATCAAGTCAATGGATAAAAAAATCATAGAGTGCAAGTTTGAAAACAGCGAATGGAAATTCCTGCGAGAGAGGACTGACAAATCTTTTCCGAATAGCTTCCAGACAGCCATGGGTAAGCATGAGTTTATTAAGTATCAAACCTTAAACCCTAACTAGTTCTTAGATCAGTTTTTTGGTTTCAGAATTATCCAAACCTGTTCAAAATTTATATGTTAAAATTATATGTTTGAATAAATAAAACATCACAGATTCATAAGATTAGTGAGTGATTGTAGAGGAAGTGGTGCTATGACGTCGCAGGCACAAGCGTGCGTAAGTCAACCCTACTTTGTGTGTGTAGTACTCTGTTTCAATGTGGCATGCCATCAACGAGACGACGAGTCCCTCTAGCACACCTCACAGCAGTTCTAAACGACGTGGAATGGGATGCAAATCTTTTGTTCATGCTAACTCCTATCTTGAAAATATCTTCGTAATTGAATATGTATGAAAATGATTAATTAAAGAAGGTATAATAGCCAATTGTGTTTATATGGGTTTGTTTATGCTTTGGACCTAGGATGTATTAAGCCGTTTCCTTCAGCCGCCGCTAAATGTATTTCATAAGACTTGCACTGAATTTAACTAAACCTGCTGGTAAACCTTCTAAGAATGGCATGTGCTTGGTAAACGGTTTGTCAAGTCCCCGTCCTCTCCTCTCCTCTCTCCTACTTCTGCCTAAACCCCCCTCCCCCCTCTTGGTGGGCAACCGCAGTGGGCAACATCTACATCTACATGTGGGAGGACGGATGGGTCATAAATGAATTAACGTTGTTGGCCATTTTTCCACTTCGAATACAATCTCGGTTGGCTTTGCACTTCTTCATCGTTTCCAATTGTGGTATTCATCTTTTGTCACGCACGAGCTATTAGACGATTGCTTGTATATCGTCCAGTTTGATTGGCCGAAGCATATGACGTAATGCACAGCAGCCAATCAGAGTCTGCTGTTGCTTTTAGTCTTTGCTTGCTTTACGGTATTAATAAGGTAGATGCTTTCTGTTGCACTGCTGGATGGTTCGCGTTGTACACTGACGTCGGTGGTGACCTGTAGCAGGGGAGGGCGGGAAGTTTTCGTGTCTTAAATGACAATAGGTTTGTTCGTTCTCAAGTTATTTAGCGAAAACAACCTACAAAGGTCTGGAAAAGAAGTTCTCGCAAGAAACTTGTTCATGAACCTAAATGGGCATAACTCAAAATTTTGCACAATGCAAAATTCCACCTTCACACCGTACCTGCAACCCGGAGACATCAACCTCTTCCCGCAGACCGTTTTTAGTTTGTAAAAAGCTTGTTGTAGACCGGCTGAAAATGTTCTGCTTCTGGGGGGGTGGGTATCTTGTCTAGTGTTATACGATAGAGGGAGGGGAGAGATTAAAAAACCCGAAAAAATTTAGTGCTATGTAATTTATGGATGCTGCCTGTGAAAATCAATCAGGAACAAACACAACGGGATCATGTACCTACGTAGTCATAAAGCATGCTTCAGTTGACGCAAGAAGTAAAGGTATACATTATAAAAGTATGCCTAAAAAAATGGTGTGCTTCGAGTTACTGCTAGAGGGCGAGGGGAAGTGCCTTATTAAGTATTAACACCTTGTTATTAGGGGGTGGGGACGATTAAAAAGAATGGCGTTGTGTAATTTGTGAGCGCTCCCCACAGAAATCAATCGAGGACTAACATAAACCAAAGCTACAGTAATTTCATAACTGGGCTATCCGGTCCGGTCATACTATAACCAAGCCATTGATAGAATAGCCAGATCAATAGGGTAAAGCACTGAAAAGTTATTCAATAAATCTAATAAACATGTGGGTTACCATATGATAAAAACATATTACCTGCAGACAGTGGCAAAAAGTTCTGTTTCTGGGTTCAGGATGCAAATAAGCTACTACTGTAGTTTAGGCATCAACCATAGAAGCAAGCGGGACGTAAAACGGAAAAACATCGCAATATCTACAGAGTTGTTGTTGCAACCTACGGCTGAATTCTGTCAACAAGCCAGCCAACCTTGAATGATTGATTCTGTACTGCTGATTTCACACACTATTGATTCTGCAGAAACTAGTAACTTGATGGGAACATTGTTGTTGGGTGTTGACCTTAACATAGACTAAATTAATTACGTACATTGAAAGTTATTGTGTTGCAAGTCGTTCCGTTGGTTCAAATTAATCATTGGTACATTGTTGAATGGATAACCCATAACCGCCTGAAAAAACTTTCAGACCCTTTTTTTTAGTCCATATGGTACTTGGGTCGGTTCTCGGATTCGAATCGGCATTCTCTTGGTTTGGAGCTGATGACGCTGACCACTGGGCTGTGACTGCCCGCTTTCCTCGGGGACCCCTCACAAAGATCGCGCTGGGACTTAGTTTTTCGCTGTTATACGTTGAAGGCGTACCTTCGTATCTAGGCGGTCATGGGTTAAAATTGTAGAACATTGTTAAATCATTTTTACAATTAGCTTTGACAATTTAGTTTGACAGTAGCAAGCTTTGGCTTGTCAAAAATTATTCTCTTCTACAACATTTAACGAGGCAATAAAAATAAAAGGCATACTGGCATAGTTATGAAACGAGGCAAAGTTATATAAGTAGTTTGATTTAAAACTTTATACTCGGGACCGGTCACTGCTCCGCTTGTGAAAAAGAAATGAATTAACAATGCACAATTTACAGCATACAATAACATTTGACCTTGCATTTAGCCAGCATTAGAATTTTAATTATATAGATGCTGAATACGTCTTAAACTTTAGTGAATTTTTTTTTCTTTGTAGGTGTATGCAACAGCATTAAACAGCCCGTCACTAAAGATAAGCTGCTGACGTTCATTGAGACTTATAGATGGCAGCCCAACAAGCGGACGTACGATACAGATTTGATGCCTCCTCCCAAACGCATGGCAAAATAAACAATCAACTCATCATGTTGCTATGCTATTCATTGGTGGACTAGTGTAGTTCACTCATGTGTGAATTGTGACAAGTAAGAATGCTCATTTTCATGCTTCACGTGCATCTTCCCAGTTTTGTGCATTCTCTTGCTTCAGGCTCACACGCAAGATTTTGCGCCTGTCTTGAGCCAAGAAAATCGGCGCGTATGTGTTGTGATCAAGTTGCTACCTTAAAGACAGTTTTAAACAGGTCATAATTTTTTTTTTAATTTTAAGTTACAACAGTATTAGGTAATGTTGTGTTCTTCTGTGTGTAAATGCCATTCAACATCAAGCGGCCCAGGGATAGTTGAGCGTCATCTGACTGTTACAGCATGCTGCTAGCTGGACACTATGCATTATTGCTAATTTAACGTCGACTGTTCCAGCTTGTTGTTTTAAGTTATGACTTAAATCTTGAAAGTTATGACATAAATCTTGAACCGGTTTCCAAGCTTCCTGTTTTTATTTTGCAGACATACTGCTAATTTTTTTTTTTTCAACTTGTTGCTCTCAGTCTACCCCTGAAGTTCTTGTGGTTGCAATTTGAAAATTATGAATTTTCCCAGTATAAAAATAAGGAACAACATTACCTTCGCATTCAATGTCTTGAGTCTAACGGATGTAATCATTGCTGTTCATCGCTGTCAACCCGGATTAATAATGTCGAAATTGTAAAACAATGCTTTTGGATATCCGCGTGGCAGGAAATATTTTTTTAATTTTCCTACCTGTGGAACAAGTCACTGCTGAAGTCACCCTTGCAGCTTTGCATTCAAGGATATGATTATGTAAGATATTTACTGAACTTGAGTACCGAAATACATTAGGATATACCTGATGTAATAAACCAAGTGGTTTCCCTACTGATATGCAATCTCATTCAAATAACATGCTCACGTAATCTGTTAATTTTGATGCTTATCCTGTTTAGGCCATGAAGCCTGGGGGAAAAGGAAGCAGTTAAAAATAGCTTAGTCCCTGAGTATGGGTTGGTTTTCTGCTATTTTTGTTTTAGGTAGGGCCTACTATTGTGAATATTTATTTGGCGAGGACAATTTTTTTACACGTTTTTAACATTATCATCAGTTTCCTTATTAAAAACAGTATTTGCTCCTTGGTTTATTTATGATTTCCATGAAAGACAAGCAAAAGAAAGGATGTTACACAAAATTATGTGGATCAGTGAAATTATTATGCTGCCACAATATTTCTTCAATTTTAAAACTTTTGCCCCACTGTAGTATTTTGGAACAATACGAAACTGAGATTAATGATAGTATTTCCCACAATTTTCATAGCCACGTTTGAACGATTGCGAAATTTGTAATGGTAATGTGCTTTTTAGTTGTCTTATACATACATTTTTGTGTGCAAACAGCACTAGAAATTACTACAAGATCTAATGTAAGAAATTCACAGACCTGCAAGGTTGTAACAACTGACGTAGTCGAATCAGTATCTGCCAATAGGAGCGCGACAATGCAAATCGGTAGCCAGTCAAAGTTATGTAAGTTACCAATCAACTGCCAGTCACTAAAACTAATTATTAATTGTCATCCTGAATCGCTAACCAGTCAAAGCTACCAATCAATTACCGGTCAAGAAAACTGATTTTTGATTGCCAGTCGCTAGCATCGAAAAGGTAGTAACGGGGTCAAAGCATTCTTTCAACAGCTTCTTTATTTGTGCTCAGTTTAGGCTACTTCCAAGTAATTAATGTGTAATTTAGTAAATGTTTGTCTAAATTGTGAATTATTACAACTTTCATCATGCAGAATTGGTTAGCAAAATAGTATCGTTGATGTATTAGATAAGATTAGCTTCAGTCACTACATTTACGTGACCATGAGAAGCACAATTTAGCAATGCTCTTTGCAAAATGCTTCAAATCTGGTGCTTGCTTACAAGACGGTAGAAAGCCATTCTGCTATGGAACTGCCTAAGAAGAGGCGATTCACGCGTTGAACTCCTTCTTCCTGTTCTTCCTGCAGTGGACGCATCCCACCCTCCTCTAAACCTGCTTCCAGAAAATTGGGTCACTTGTGAAGCCAGTATACAGACGCACGTGAGGCTTTGTGGTTTGCCTCGTCGTGTACTGTTATTTCAAAAATTGTTTGCATAAAATACTAGTGGCATCAAGACAAATTATGTGGGGGACGTAAGTGTGTCAGCCATTTTTCCTTGGTATGTACTACAATCTCAGTTAAGTTTGGGCGATTTATGATATTTTGATATTGTGTGGTAATTGTTTGTGCCGTTATTGGTATCTTCAGCTTTGTATATTAAAACTGTATGTCATCTTAACGGTAATATCAAAGATCGCTTCCACAAAGTTTAACCGTCATGTTACGGAACATTAACTGAAATAGGAATTAAGTAATTTTTTATGAGAGGGAAGCCATATTCGAAGCGTCAGTAATGCATGCTTGACGCATCTAGCAGTGCCTTTCATCAGGTATGTCAAGTTGCACAATTGAAAAGAAAACTAAACCAGTAGTAGTATGGTATAGTGAATGGTAGCCTATAAGAAGCGTTGTACATTTTTCCCAAGAATTTGTTAGATACCATGATGTATTTCTCTGTGATATATCATGATCAAAACATGGCACTATCCAACGTAAGCTTCAAGTGGTAAACACCAAATGTTGGAAAAAACCCAACACATCGCACCGATTGCAAGTTTCTCAAAAGTCAGTTTGGTAAGTCACTAATGACAGATCAGGTAGAAACGCCTGTATACATATAGAGGTGGCTTCGAATACCGTGAGCCAAATGTTAAATTGAAAAAATAACCATAAAAATTCGTTGAAACAAGCTCTCCAGAAGCAGATAAGACACTACAGTACGAAAAAATTGCTTGCAGGACTCTGCCCCGTACCCCACAGGTTATTTGTTTGCGCTATACTACTTTAAATTTGCTTCCTACGGCCCTGCCTCCAACACATTGCTTTGCTCAGGTCGTTAATGATCGATTTTACACACTGTAACTAATAATAATAGAAAACGGAATGTGCTGCGAAAGCTTAAGAGCTTGTCGCTGGGAAAAAGGCTTAACTTTGATGAGAAAAGTAAGGTGACGTAATGTAGCATTTTGAAGCCCGATGGTTGCGTAATAAGTGAGCTGACAATTTCGTTCTACATTTTTTAGATTGTCATATTTCCTGGAAAACACTAATCTGAGACTGGAAATTGGTAATTACAAGTACACCAAAAATTGGGGAAGTTTTACCTATGGCACTAAACAAACGTAGTGAAAACCAGCCTTGACAAATACCAGGCCAACCCTGAAAAACATCCTTCAATCTCTGAATTAGATTGAAGGCATTAGATTTTTGTCAGTCCATTGATTTTTTTTTTGGGGGGGGGGGGGTGATATCCAGCTAAAAGAAACAATGATGTTGGCAGGTGGAGCTTGCACACACAAAGATCCGTACAATTGGTTAAATTCATCCGATAACGGTCATAAACACACCTCCAAAGTAAAAACGATCACTATATTTACAATAACATTTGTAAGATTTTATTTTGTTTTGAATGGCATCGTTGCTACTGGATTTTATCAACTGGACGTTGGTTGTCATTGTTAACGAAAGAGGCTTGCCAAGGCCATGTGCACTAATCTTAAATGACTTGTAAGAGCTAATGTAAAGTGGATTATTGTGGTACTTTTGCCAGGTGGAAATAAAAAAAAAATGTGGTGTCCAGAAAGTAACTTTTAGTATTATCAAGAACCCAAACCTAAACCTCTATAAATTCTTGGTATTTTCAATTCATTAGTGGGGAATTCCATAGCTTTGAATAACTAATTTTATTCGCTCTCACTATTTTGGTACGACATTTTTGATGGTGAAAATGTCTTCTTTTCTATACCAAACAGACTTCTATTCTGTACACAGAATAATGTTACTGAAGAAATTATAACTGAAGTTTAAAAGTTTATAAACTGCAAGTGTGTTTTCTCATGTGATTCTAAAAGTTATCTGCCATTAGACTTGGGTGTGTGCAGTTGTATGCATCTGGAATGCAGAATATGATTCTTTGTGCACGAATTTCTGCTGTGTACTAATACTTCAACACGTGCATTTTAAACGGCCTAAATAATTATTTAGTTTTACATAAACAAGTGGTGTTTGTTGAAATGTTTCGATCAAAAATCCTTTTTTAGGGAGTGACAATACAGGGTGGTCCACAAAAAACTGATAACCCAAGATTCCAAGATTTTCTCCAACTTTTCTAGTTAGCACCCCTCAAAACCAGGAGAGGACAGAAATCTTCCAGTTTCTTTACTTTAATTGATGTCTTATCCTGGTTCTGGAGGGTGCTAACTAGAAAAGTTGGACTTAGAAAATGTTGGGTCATCAGTTTTATGTGGACCACCCTGTACATATGTGACAGAAGAAATCTGTTAAAATTTGGGATTTTAAAGTACTTGAAATTGTATCGATACTGACATCTATAAATTATGTAGCTATGGTGGTAGTTGTTTTTTTTAAACAATTTTCTCATGAATTGTAAACCTTGGGACTATTCCACATGCGCGTTATGAAGTGATTACTTTTTTTTAAGTGTGAAAATTTTGCATGCATAAATGGGTATTAGTACAGAAACGGCACCATTTATTTTCTGCAGCTGTAGCAGTTCAAACAACTGCAGCTCATGTTATTGATAGAGAGACTTGAAATTTCCACGTAAAAGAAAGAAAACTTGTCTTGCTGTATTGAATTACAGGCTTAAGGTTTTACTTGAAATACCAATTCGTACAACTCGGGCTAAGGGATGATCTTCTATACTATGCGTTATGATAGAGAGACTTTTGTAAGACCAAAATTCTGAGTCCGAAAATATGGGTCTAATTTTTGGAGTATTTGAGGGGGGGGGAAATTAAATATCTTGTTCAATGCAGTCACTAGGCCTATGCCACATGTGAAATTAATATGGTACAGTGATGACCAAACGAAGGTTGGAAATATTTTTTCTCAAAATTTTTTAACAGCAGGACCAAATTTTCACTAATCGTTATATTTTGGAAAATACAGTTTCATTTTTCACTTTTTTTCTGAAGAAAAAGATAAAATTTAAGCATGTAAAAAAAATGTCATGTATGTGCTTTTATGGGAAGTACTTCCTTAGAGGTGTAAAAAGGGGGGGGGGGAGGCAATTATTATCATTCAGTTAAGAATATTTTTTTATTTGATGATTCAAATTCAAAAGTAATAGTGGAGAAACTTCTACTTAAATGCACAGGATATACCGGGTAGGCGACGCAGAGAAGAATTCTTTGTTAATGTGGGCATTTGTGTAAAGTTTTTCGGAAAAAGAAAATTGTAGCTGTTTTTAATGATTTTTTTCCCCCCTGTGTCACTGATTGGATGTAATTCTCTTTTCGTAAGTCAAGTTGCAGGACAAATCAGTTTGTGATGTTCGAGATTTGTCTGCTGCAGGGAAATCCCAGTGTGATTAGCGACCAAAGACGTTTAAACCTTGTTTAGGCACAGTGAACACAATGTGTTGTTTCATGGGTGTGCTCAGGAGACTGGTAGCTTGGTCGATGTAGCACATTGCTGACTGCCGAGACGCAACTATTCCACATATTGTAGTGAGTTAAAGGCTTGTTGTACCTCGTAATGAACCTAACCTATTAGTTTTTACTGTAAAGTATAACAATTAGTGTTAGACAAAACTCTTTTCACTTTTCACACCAAAAATGTTTTCGTGCCATGCTAGTTATTTATTCACTGCTGGCATCAAGTCTTCATTTCGGTATTTTCAAGCTTAATGATCTCAGAGCACCAGACGCTTCATGAATGTCAAGAAATCTATTTGTACTTAAATTTATTTTGGTTTACTTTCTAAAGCTCTTAAACTTATTGTGCGTGAACGGTTTCGAAATACCAAATCAATATTTTATTCTATGGCAACATGCAGTTTTAACTTTCACTGAACTCTGTTTTAAAACTGCTGTACCACTTTTGAGCGTATGAATTAATATAGACTTTATTTAAAAAAAATATGTCCAGAAGAGTTTTGTTTGCTTTTACTTAATAATGGGGCAAAATGAAGCAAGACATGAATTTGTTGTAAATCACAGAAATGAATAATTGCTGAGAAAAGAGATGTCCAAATAATGACGTGAGTCAGTCTTTGTCCTCTCAGTTTTAAGTTCTTTAACACGGACAAACATCTTGGTTTAAACTCGCATATTTTATTGCTGTACATTTTTTTGCATCTGTTGAATGTAACAGATGAATGTACAATTTTCATCATCTCATATGGCGAATCAAGCATTGGTTGTGTGTACAAAGTAGTATAGGGACGAATGTTGTATTCTGGTAACCGACTTGTATGAAACCGGTAATTGTGTAGTAGTGTACATATGTGAGAAAAACATTACACAATGACAGACGGTGAATAAGAAGGATGCAAGTGTACCAAATTGTAAACATGCCATGTATTTTGCTTGATATAATTCAAGGTATGTTACTATTTATGATATATAAAAAGAAGGGTGCAGTGTCAGAGTTACTGTAAAAAGTTACATTAGTTATGCTTTGGTGGTCAACTTCGAGATGGCGTGGAAGTGCATTTAGTGACAACGGGACTGCATTCATTCCATCATTTGCATTATAAATTGGGATTAAAATGTTTGCCCCAATGAATTAAGCAAATAAAATGAAGTGAAGTTGAAATGATTAAGTATCTTGTCTATCACGTACAATACAATATGTTCAGCGCAACAGAGCAGGCGTAACCTGGGATACACAGAAGATAACAAACGCTAATCACACATGGGATTTGAACAGTGAAACACTCCTTTGTCGACCGGTCAGGCGTTCACACATGCAACATTTACTGTAGCCTGGTATCCACGATACCCAACAAAATCGCCATCATTAATTGGCAAACATTGTGTGTGGTTTCGTAGTTTAAAATATGTGATTCAACGTAGCACAGAAAAGGTAACACTTTTAAAAAGATGAAAGGGAAACGTTTTTGCTAATTTTTAATAAGCATAAATACACAACATCGCTTGTCTTCAGGCACTACACTGAGAATAGAATGTTCAGAAACAACGTTTCCCTTTCACCTTTTTGAAACAGCATTACCTTTTTTGGGCTACGATGAATCGCCGTCGTTAGACAAAATTCGACAAATCACTTAATTTTTGTGTGTACTTAACACTATTAAAAAACACACTTTTCATCAGACAATTTTATAGTCTGTACAGTCCATGTTTAGATATTCTCCGTACCAATATCGTTGCAAATTTTTGACAGTGTGGTTTTTCTGGAATTTGAGGGGCTCTGAACGATTGTCTTCATCAGGCTACCAGATCACCATTCACTTCATCGTGATCGTTCGTCTGCTATTTCAATGCGATGCGAGGCCATAGCCTCCGAAACTTAAAGGTCGGTACTCCATTTCTCCCGCAGCAACTTATTAAACTCACCTGTCACCTAAATCTGTGAGGCGAGTTTAATAAGTTGCTGTGGGAGAAATGGTGTACCGCCCTGCACAAGTTGCAGAGGCTATGGCCCCGTGTCGCATTCAAACAGCATATGAACGATTACAACGAAGTCACCATTGATGTGGTAGCCTGACGAAAACAGTCGTTCTGAGGCCTCCCCCCACCCACTCCACAAAAACCAGAACATCGAAAATGTGCAGATATTGGGACGAAGAATATCTTTTCTTTTGAAATCTAAGCGTACAAAACGTAAACATGGACTCAAATTTTCAAAGTAAGCGGTGTGACATTTTTAAATAAGTCTGAACAGACACTTTTAGCATAAATCGCATATTAAATGCCTAAGGGCTGTTAAAATTAATTTGTTTACTATTCTATTTAGTTTGCTTCATGCACGTATGAACCTTTTAGTTAATTTTGGTGCAAAAAACACGATTTAAGGGGATGAAACATTGATTTCCTTGATTGTATGAAGCTTTTGGTCAATTTCTAGCAGAAAATTACGATCTAAAGTGCTTTAAGGTCAGAAATCGTGAAATAACCTAATTACAGGGAGGGGGGAGGGGAGGGAGGCAGTACCTTGGAAGGTTCATAATTTCTGAAATCACAAAATTTTAGGGGTGGGTGGGCCGAACCTTGGCCAGACTGTTAATAGGCTATTTATGGTACCTTAAAATCAAGCTGCTCTTACCCATAGAGATCTCTACACCGACTGTTTTTCCCTTTTTGGGCTTGTCAGCAGAGAATACTCGTGTGGATGAACACAGGCACCTTGCTGGTTGTAAATTAAGTGTAAAACCGGACTGGCTTCAGCAAGCAAAAAAGCAGAAAGTACTGCTTGTGTGGGACTCCATTTTACTGAATGTTAAACGCCCACATTAATAAGGCCTGTTAATGGCAGTTGATCACTTAAAATCAAGCTGCTCCCACCCCAGAGAGATTTCTAGACAGACTGTTCACCCTTGTTTGAGCTTGTCAGCAGAGAATGAGAGGACATGCACCTTGTGGGTACATTCTGGATAGCAGATACTTTGGTAGATTTAGCATGTGTGCAGGTCTAAGCAAAGGAAATGGTTCGTGTTACCAGCAAGAGCATACTTATTGATACTAAGGTTTGATTAGTTGGTAATTTTGCCCGAACAGGTTGCCTGTTAATTTAAGTTCACAAATATGTATAAAGGAAAGTTGATAATAAGCCATCCGCGAAAATCGTGCAGTAGATTAACGTAGTACAGTAAGCCACTTTATGCACTTTAGTTTCATGTAAGTGACGTGACCCGGATTCGAACCGGTCCATCTCCAGATCACTGCCACACCACCGCATTTTTACCGATAGAGCCACTTGTCCACTGGCACAAAGATAACTCACTGAACCTGTTATTAAGGTCACAACCGTGGCCAAGACTCCATTCTATTGAACTTGCTCGGTCATACGCAATGGAGAGGGAACAAATCATTATACACTCAGGCTTGACGAAGGAAACAGACATAAACTGCTTGTAAATAATATAAAGAAAATTGAAAATAAGCCGTCAACAAAAATCCCACACTAGAATAATGTAGTACAATAATCCACCTATATGCACTCACGTTTCATTCAAGTGACGTGACCCGGATTCAAACCGGCGAGGTGGTCCCTATACAGATCACCTTTTTGCCTTTCTTGATATGGCCGCTTGTCCACTGGCATAAAGGTAACTCACTGAATCCGTTATTATAATCTGGAGATAGACTGATTCGCCGGTTCGAAGCCGGGTCACATCATTTGAATGAAACATAAGTGGTAACGGTGGCTTACTGGACTATGTTATTCTAGTGTACAATTTTCGCTGATGGCTTATTTCCAATTTTCCTTTATATTATTTACAGTGATTTGTGTCTTATTTCTTTATCCTCCATTGAACCTTGTGAGTGCATATTGATTTGTTCCCTTTCCGTTGCCTATGACCGAGTACTTTGGTCGACGTTAATGACGGGTTCAGTGAGTTATTTTTATGGCATTTCGGTAAAGGCGGTACGGCAGTGATCTGGAGATGACAGGATACAGCTCACATCATTGGAATGAAACATAACTGCGTAAACGTTCTAGTGTACGATTTTTGCTGATGGCTTATTTCCAATTTTCCTCTATATTATGTACAGCAATTTATGTCGTTTTATTTATTGTACGTAAATATGTAGACTTTGAGCTGAACTTCAGTATTACCATGACAAATTGGTGGCGCTTAAAGCTTCCAACACACATGAAAAAGTATTACTTCCACACAAACAGTCAGGGTATGTGAAAATGAATGCATACTCCATTGCTGCCTTGGAAACAGTCTTGATCGAAAACATTATGCAGTAAGCAAAGCAGAGTTACACCAGGTGATAGTGCAACCAAGTCGAAGTCGGTGTGACGTCATCGATTAGCACTTGGCTGCTTGCGTGGCATGGTGTGTACAGTTTGTAAAATTTGTGTTGGCTGTTTTTGTCCCTTTTCCTAAGTTGCCTTTTCAGAAATGGGGTCAATGGTTAGCTGTTTCCTTTTTCTTGAATTTGGATAGAAATACACGACTGTTGGTGGTTCAAGATACTAGGTAGCATCATACTCATATTTGATAGTGGATGTATGCGAACAGAAAATACAGGCATAACCATCCTCCAAGGTCAGACTTATTATGCACTTGTTACGGTGGCTTGATCTTCCAACCGTAAAGCCAAGAGAGTGAATCTTGCTAGGTAAATCCAGTCGAAAGTTTCTATTTTTACATTCCACAATTGAGATGATTGCGAGGTGTCACGGCCGAGGCCTTTCTCTTCCTGAAAATGCCTGGGGTGGGTCAGGCTCGAACCTGGTACCTGTGTGTTGCAGATCAGGCCCGTAGTCACGACGCCGCTACACATCACTAGCGCTGGGTACAATTCCAGTGTAATGGTGTGTATACAGAACAGTAGACCAACATTTTATTGGAAAAGTGACCAGTACAATGGGAATGGCTACTACAGCTTTTTATTTTGTTAGGGGGGGGGGGTCTTTTCTGCGAGACATTAAAATTTATTTTTGTTTTGTTTAAAGTTGACTTATACTTTTTGGGTCCTGGTTATGCTGTGGGCAAGGGTAAATCCTGGCTATGGGTCTGGTGCTACTATAAAATATTGTGCATGGTTGCTGTCATAGTTTTGATGAGCTTGCAGTAAATTATTTAACATCATCATTTATTACTATCTGCAAAATACTGACCTTCAGTAATTTATGCTGAAAACGCTGATGAAAACGAGCAGCACGAACGCCCCAAAATCGAGCGCTAACCTTAAGAGCCATAGTGTTAACGCAGGCAAAGGAGGTAAAGTTGACAATAATAGTGATTTTTCTAGGAAGGATGGTGGCAAAAAAGTGGATGAGAGTGGCAGCGTTTTCAGCATAAATTACTGAAGGCGAGTATTTTAGGATGGTAAAAATTATTTTTAAACTTGTTAAAATTTTCATTTTGCTAGCGGGGAAAGCGATGAGGAGGAGCATTTGAGGATCTGGGCAAACACCTCTGCACGATTGTTGTAATAAAGGGCAGTGTTAGCGCATTGTTGCTGAACTATTGTGGAACATATTTGTACAACAACGATTTGCATTGTTAGATACCGAGGCATTGTTGTGATAGTGTCACGAGCCATTGTTGGCGGGTTTATGGCCTACATCAAGGACAATTAGTAACAGATGTACATTCACTCTTCATGAGAAATGTAGTTTTCAAAGAAATATTGACCAAGTAAAATTCACTCGATGCGATAAGTACTTCAATGCCATCACCTCTTATATGGGGCACACACTTTAGAAAAGCAACACAATTAAAAAAAAACAGTTCTCCACTCAACGCCCGAACTAAGGTCGGGTGTCTGGGCAAACACCTCTGCACCATCTGTTGCCGCCGACACGGATAATTGCGTTGCCAAAACTAAGGCCGAGTGAGGTCGCTGAGCGTGGTTGACATGAATTTTGGTGCTGCCATCTGTTGGTGGATATGGATAGGTGTATTGTTGCGTAGTTATAATTTTTTGTATTACTCCCTCCCCGAGTGGCCGGTGGTGCAAGTGGTTTTTGGTGGGCGGGTTGCATCGGATGGGAAGAGATTGGTGCTACGTGTTGGCAAGGAAGGGTTGGGGTTGGCGGCCAGCTTGCGTAAGAGAGAAGAGACTGGCGCAACGTTGCTGGGCCCGTAATTTTTTTGGGGGGAGGGGGAGGGGTTGGCATTCCTCCTGCTGTAATCTGGTGGCGAAGAGATTGTACTGTAATGTGGTGGTGAAACGTTTTACGCGAAGTGACGCTTAATTGTAATTAATTCGGCATAGTTATTTCCCCGGCCACAGTTTCTTGCCATTTCCCGAAAAATTGCACAGGGCTGGAAGATTCGTGACCCATGATTGTTGGGGGAGGAGGAGAGAGCTGAGACGGCCAGTAGGGAAAAGAGGATCTGTGTGTGGGGTGACGCAGGAGTAGAAGGGACTGGCGTAACCTAACGGAGGCAGAATAGATGGAGATCGGGGGAGGGCAGAGAGGGGGGGGGAGCAGGTTGCCGATAGGGTTAAAAAACTATTTTGTTGGATATGTGACTTAGTAGGGGAAGAGACTAGCCTTGGTCTTATTTTGTCATGCTGCTTAGTTATTAAGGCAAGCAGTTGCTTCTCCCCAAACTTTGTTCGGGCTTTCCACTAGTATGGAATAATTGCAGCAAGATTTGACCCGACTTAACCTTCCTCCACTGGCAACCCACATCAGGTAACTACGTCCAGGGTCTGAAACATGAATCTTGTCAAGCGCCAAACTTGATAAAGGATCACCTATTACCGAGTTAGAAATAAAGGAAAGATAGAAAACAAGCCAAACAGCGAAAATCATACACTAGAAATAGTACAGTTAGCCACCTTTATACAATGTTTCATTGGAGTGGCATGACCCGGATTCGAACTGGCTACCCAATTCGTCCCCAGGTCTCTGACATAGCGCCTTTATTGCCATGGCCACTCCTCCACTGGCGTGGCCATGGTGATAAGGACGCTATGTCAGTGATCCGGGGGAACGAATTGGGTAGCCAGTTCGAATCCGAGTCATGCTGCTCCAACGAAACGTTGTATAAAGGATGCTTAACGGATTTCTAGTGGATGATATTCGCTGTTTGGCTTGTTTTCATCTTTCTTTTATATAATGTACAGCGATTTATGTTTGTGTATTTAAGTTAGAAAAGGCCAAACCGAACGTACCTAAACATGTGCTAAGTTTATCCTGCCGATTGAAGTTAGCAATGCTCGAAGCATTGGTCGATGGGAAAATGGAGAAGGCCCTGGTCTGAAAGTACTGTTCACTCCTTTGAGAGGGGGGGGGGCGAACCATTCTCAACTTGGCGGTCTTTTTTACTAGTTTCTTATTGCTGAAACATCTTAACCGCAGG
>JAHWFP010105660.1:0-43703 GCA_023313725.1 Lithobius niger
GCATGTTGAGGATAAATCCCAATGCGACAGAAATGTTTCAAATTGTGTAAAATGTAAGGGAATGGGTCAGAGATTAAGAAAAACTAAAATGTAAAGGATGGGTGTCCACCAATCAGTAGAGAAAAAGATGCGTCAATAACGTTGTTTTTATCTAGACACACGCTAGTGTGTCGCCGCCAAATAACAGTAGATCATCCCATTGTAGATATCTGATTGTTAAACATTGATTGTTAATGATAAAAAGGCGGCTCACTGGCTGTTGCAGACATAGGGCCTTAGGGCTTCGGGCAGATGACCAGGAGTGGTTAACGCTCGTTAAACCCTTTGAACCCTTTGGCGGCTCACTAGCAGACATGTGTCTGTTAACTGTAAGCAATTGAAAGCATATTTTGGCATCTTGAGGATAAATCCCAATGCGACAGAAATGTTTGAAATTGTGGAAAATGTAAGGGGAAGGGTCAGAGATTAAGAAAAACTAAAATTTAAAGGATGAGTGTACACCAATCATAGAGAAAAAGCTGCGTCAATAAGGTTGTTTTTATGTTACTGTCTAGCGAGCTAGCTAGTTAGCTAATAAGATTTTTCCCATGTTAAATCCCATAGATTTTTTGCTCATGGCTAGCGCAAAATTTAGAAGGCCTACATACCTGAACTTTTGCACACGGATGCATGGTGATCTGAGGATGGTCCTTTTGTTGATTTGGGGGTTGTATGGGGTCAGGACAAATGCGTGGGAGGGTTTTGAAATTCGCCACGAGCGAATTTAAATTTTGTTTCTTTTCCAAGTTGTAACCAAAGATTTTAAGCAACAGTGGCTTGAACAATCAAGACTGGTCCTTAGATTTATTGTAAAAGCCTGGACGAACTAAAAACTGAACTGTAACGAAGGACAAAATAAAGAAACATTAACGTTGCCGTGAATTACGTAAGAATAAAGGAATGCGCGTTAGATGATGGTTACGCAACAATACGAGCATACACGAGCTAATGAGTTTTTTGTTAATAACCCAAAAATAAATTGCTTCGCATTCCGCTGTTGTAGTACCAGAGACCTTCGGGGGTTTCTGCATGACTAAATGTGAACGAAATCTTGAAAAATTAAGAGGAAGGTGAAGGGCTAAATAAAACAACTGAAGGGGATGCGCTGATTGAGTGAGCGAAGCGAACGAAATCAGCGATTGTTAGTCAGTGTGTGCAAAAATGGGATTGAAGCATCTTAAACAGACGGTGTAACCTTATGTACACCTTTGGGCACAAAAAATGATCGTTTTCGTTATACGGGGGCTTTAAACAATACCATTCAACAATGCCACTCTTTGACGTCAACAATGGAGAATTCCTTCCGCCTTCAGTGACGTGTGTTTTTATTTACAACAATGAAAAAGTTTGCATTGTTGTCGGGCTACTTGAACCTCGATGCAATGCAATCATTTTTTATGCCCAAAGGTGTACGTTCACAGTCCTATGAAAGTTGTGATATCCACCCAAAACCAAAACTGGTAGAAAAACCCGCCAAGTTTCCAAAAACGATTGGCCTTTGAAGGTAGTAATATCATTCCACCAGGGAAAGGCCGCCAAGGTTAGCAAAGTTAATCGCACCGAATAATACTTTGCACGTTAAATGAAAACTTGAAGATTGCTACCGCTAGTAGCAATCTTCTAGTTTTCATTTAACTTTCGAACTATTAGTAGGTGCGATTAACTTGGCTAATAGGATTAACCTTGGCGGCCTTTCCCTGGTGAAATGATATCACTATCTTCAAAGGCCGATCGTTTTTGGAAACTTGGCGGGTTTTTCTACCAGTTTGGGTTTTGGGTGGATGTTACGTCTACCTAGCTGATAAGATTTTTCCCATGTTAAATCCCATAGACTTTTTGCTCATGCCTAGCGCAAAATTTAGAAGGCCTACGTACCTGAACTTTTGCACACAGATGCATGGTGATCTGAGGATGGTCCTTTTGTTGGTTTGGGGGTTGTAGGGGTCAGAACAAATGTGTGGGAGGGGTTTGAAATTCGCCACCAGGGAAATTAAATTTCGTTTCTTTTCAAAGTTGCAACCAAAGATTTCAAGCAACAATGGCTTAAACAATCAAGACTGGTCCTTAGATTTATTGTAAAAGCCTGGACGAACTAAAAACTGAACTGTAACGAAGGACAAAATAAGGAAACATTAACGTTACCGTGGATTGTGTAAGAATAAAGGGATGCACGTTAGATGATAGTTACGCAACAATACGAGCATCGACGAGCTAATGGGGTTTTTGTTAATAACTCAAAAATAAAATGTTTCGCCGTCTGCTGTTTTAGTAACAGCGACCATCGGAGGTTTTTGCAACGAAATCGGGAAAAATTTAGGGGAAGATGCAGGGAAACAAAACAACTGAAGGGGATGCGCTGATTATAAATGTAAAAATTTATAGAAATGAAATTCCTCTATAAAAAAAAGGTACACATGACGATAAGACGGTGTAACCTTATGTACAGTCGACAAAATTGCTAACGTTTGCGTATTGATACGAATTCCTGCAACAACGAATTTAAACAATGCTCAGCCAACAATGAACTCTTCCAAGTGAGAGACAGGGAACAGCATTAAATGAGGTCAACCAACAACAATGAAGAATACAACAAAAGGACCTACAATTTAAATTCATATAAAAGACCATTTAGAGTGCAAACCAAAAGGAAACAAAAAAATTGAAATTGTCGAATTAACGTCCTTTTCAATTGCTAAGGTTACTTCGGAAAGGAGAGGTAAAATATTATTAGAAAATACCTAGGATCTTTTGCATAAAAGGACACGTAATCGCAAAACGGCGAACACCATTTTGTAATGCGAGCTAAGATTCGAAACGTCTTCATTATAGACTCATATTGCCTGGATTCGAACCAACGACTTCCTAATTACTGCACAGATGCCCATGTGGCTCAGACAACAGGGGCATCTGTCCAGTGAAAAGGTGGTTCGAACCCGGGCTATGAAGTATAAATTCAAACCAAAGGCCGGAATCTTAAGTTGTTTTTCAGCGTTTGACTTTTGCCATTTTTGCCGTTAATCCTGTATAATTTACAACTAATTGTAAATATTGATAGCTTGAATCTGTGTGACTAACGGCTAATTATTTTTTTTTAAACTAAAAAACTGAAACTAGGTTTTGCTCCAGCTAATGCATACGTAGCGTAGAAAAGAAATAGAAAAACAAAACAAGGAATGAGTTCCCCCCAAACAATAGGCCAGCCAGTCGAAAACACGAGAAGTTGGTATCATTTTCAATACAAACCCCTCAAGACGAAGAATACAGAAGCTCGTCAGCAGCAAGCCATCAAAGTTAAAATCCCAGTCAGCAGCAACAATTTTCAAATTTAAATTTTGACTTAAAATTTAAGTTTTTCACGCTACAAGTTTAAAAATAAACTCCAAAAATTAAACTAAGTTTTCGACATGGCACACTAAATATATTTAATTAGAAATTGATAAGATTCTGCAAGTCTTTCTTACGGACCTATATTTCTCTGAGATGGCGTGACAGAGATTCGAACCATTGAAACTCTGGTTCGCTACTTCGTCTTTTTCATGGAGATGATGAGGTATCTTAATTGGCAAGAGCATCAGACTATACTATTTCAGAGTTTGTAAATTTCACTCGGGACACGTTATATGAGCCCATCATACCTTATCGAATCTTAACTGTTTTAGTCTTCTGTACAGCCGAAGTGGCTCAAAGACTATAGCAACTACTTTGTCCGTCCGTCTGTCAGCCTGTCGGTCGCTTTTTTTTTTAAACTCCGGAACCGGTACAAGATAGAGACAAACGTGGTTCACCATTAGATTCAGCATCCTAAAATTAGTCTAAAAACATGGCAAATTAAAACACCGTTGCTTCCTTATAGCTATATAATAGACTTTCTTGATTAACTCAGTGAAGTAATAACATATGATCATCGCATTTAACCACTACAGGAAGACACGAAACCGTAAAAACAAAAGGATTTCGTTAAAGAAACACATTTAAAATAGTCTCATCGCCATGCTGGTTGGTTGAATAGGCTCCTACTCTCGAATCAAATTCTCAGTTATTGGCTGCTTATGAAATTAAAACGTCCGGTAAAAAAAAAAATTAGACCCAAAAACTGGAAATTAGTCCTTAAATTCACGTTACCATAGCAATGAGTCGCTGCTTTCTCCATTGCGTCTCTCCCGTTAGTTTGTTCGCTACCGCTGATCTATATACGTGGTGTTCGGTGAAAACTGTATCTGTGTGCAGGGAGGCGCATCGTGTTGCACCGTGTTACTGCTATTTACGAAATTAAATCGGCAGGTAAAAAAATAGGCCTAAAAGCTGACAATTACGCCTAAAATCTAAAGTATGCCTAAATGCTAACACATTTTTAACCGGCAATTATGATGGTTACTGCTTTTAGATTATATAATAGAGATCGCTGATGCAGTGCATGATAGAGTTGTGCGCCTCAACATATATGGGGAGTGGCGAAAGTGTACAGAAGACCGGTTGCGAGGTAGTCGCTGTAACCGCTTGTTTTTCGAGATTTTGTTGCTTGTCTTGTTATTTATCAAGTGTGGTTCTGGTTCCAGTGAACACAGTATTGTTTGACATAAACTATACAAAGTGGTCCATAAAAGCTAGCTACCGAATTTTTTCAGGTCCATACGTTCATCAAGTTCTTTAAAGAAAAAACGGTTAAAATTGAGAACAAATTTCTTCATCCTATATCCAATTGTTCGTCCGAAAAAAAAGGGGTCCGGTTTTACTTGGTTTTAAATAAAACTTTAAAAAAATCGCAAATTTCTTTAATTGCAGCTGTTACGCGCTACATAAAACTTCTACAGTTTCAAAATTAGTTTGCAGGAAGTAGTGGTAGGCCTAAATCAAGATGTCTCTTGACGACACGAACCCACAAGTCAGTTAAAAACACAATTTGATTTTCGCTTCCAATTGTGGATCTTGTTCACAATAAAAAACACAAACAAGTAAAAGATGAAAAGAATAGGAATCCGTTGTTGCTACGCAGCCAGCGCCATGTTCGTGAGTGAACCAACATGGTGCTGTTGTTTAGTAACAACAGGCATGAAGGATAAAAGCACCGAAATGTGAATGAATGAATAAAAAGCCTAAAAGGTGCAACATGTATACAATATTTCACAACGTTTCGGGTCACTATGCGGTCCTTTATCAAGCGTTGCAAAATATTGTATACGTACTGCACCTTACAGGCTTTTTATTCATTCAATGGCAACAACAGGCTGCTTCTCCCGTGATTTTTTACGTGTTTGTGTTTTTTATTGTGACCAAGACCCACAATTATGATCGAAAATCAGTTCGTGTTTTCTCTATTTGAATTGTGGGTGCATGTCGGTCAGGGAACATCTCGAAAAAAAAATTCTACTTTTAAGTGAGACGGTGATGCTATCCAGGGAAACTGGAATTTTAAGATGTTTTATTAAAAAAAAAAACATATCCCATCAAACTCAGAATTGGATTTGGATTCACTAAACTGGTCCCCATTTTACTCTTTATTAAATAACTTAATAACAAATTTGGACTTTTCAGAATTTCAGGTTGTGTATTCAGTACAGCGTTCTCGAAGTTTCTTGTAAAATTGATATAAATTGTATCTTTTATTTGTTAATTCTGGAACCCTTCACATCATTCCTGGACACCCTGTTTTAACTTAAAACCATTTTCACAACGCTAAATATGTTATGATCACGTGTCGTAGAGCGTGTGGACTCCAGTAAACCGTAAACTAACAAAAAATTTCGTATAAATCCTATTGCTTATGCCATTACCGCACTATTTACACTTTCCTCTGTGTTCTTCAGTGGCACAGGGAAAGAGGAGGAGGAGGTGCACGATCCCTCAAATATGTCATACATGCGGAATAAATTCCTCGAGAATGTGTGAGATACTCTCCAAAAACTGGACACGGCATTGAAGTACCGTACTGCACTTGGGGAGCTAATAGTGCTCCCCCAAAGAAAAAGATGAAAACACGACGAAACGAAGTCAACAGACAAAAACATACTGCCTGAGAATACAGATGCAAACCTTTTAATGTTGCCCTTTGGACTTATATGTCAGACTGCCTGAGCAGGGAATCGAACCCATGACTTTTGAAACTAAAGGCCGAAGTTCTACCGCTGAGCCATACTGACACGGTCGTTGGCTTTCCGTTCTCTTCATGATTTGGTGTGTGTCAACTTTAAGGCAAAAAATTTTGACCAAGAGAAAACAATTACTAAAATGCCTAGTATTTGTTAAAGAAAAATCGAAGCCACCTTAATAAAACTCACCACTAGAAATATAAATTATGTAAGTTGTAAAATAAAAGTTTTGCTTTTTAAAACTGCTAAAAATAATCAGTAAATATCATCCATTTGTGCCTACTTTTTTCGTTAAAAAATCTGTAATTTCAAATACCGGTCATTTAAATGCAAACAGATACAGCAACAAACCGATTTCCGCAGTCTTTTGGACTTAACAGGTTTGCATCTGTGTTTATTACCAAGAATTTATAAATTCTTGTTATTACTAATAGTCCGGTCTAATAGACGCATTTGCACTGTATTTGTTACACACTGACGTCATTATTACCGCTCATTTCTGTGCGCTGAGTGGTTCATTATTGTCAGTACATTGTTTAAAAGACATGTGTTGCCGCTGATTCTTGTCCTGCGTAAACGTTATCAATTTTGCTTTCTGTACGTTCACATTCACATTCCTATGAAAGTTTTGATATCCACCCAAAACCAAAACTGGTAGAAATACCCGCCAAGTTTCCAAAAACGATCGGCCTTTGAAGGTAGTGACGTCATTCAACCAAGGAAAGGCCGCCAAGGTCAATCCTATTAGCCAAGTTAATCGCACCCAATAATACTTTGGACGTTAAATGAAAGAATCGTCATTGAAGATCGTCATTGAAGATTGCTACAGTGAGTAGCAATCTTCAAGTTTTCGTTTAATTTTCGGACTATTAGTCGGTGCGATTAACTTGGCTAATAGGATTGGCCTTGGCGGCCTTAATTTGCCTGGTTGAATGATATCACTAGCTTCAAAGGCCGATCGATTTTGGAAACTTGGCGGGTTTTTCTACCAGTTTTGGTTTTGGGTGGATCTGTTTAACTGTAAGACAGAAGAAGTCAAGAAACCAGGGAGCAGGGCCGTTCTACAAAGTTTATTGAAAAAAACAACTATATATACATTATTGGTACTTATAGCTTCAAAACCTTGTAAACAATCACATCATGGGAGATCTCTGGCCCCCCAGAAGCTGAGACGATTTTAGAAATTTTGACAGCTAAAAGTGCCATTTTTGAGGTCCAAAAATGACTTTTTCTTCCCGTTTAGTCAGTGTTTTTGTATGACCCTCCTCTTGGTGAGACCTAAAAGATCTATTACACCCCCCCTCGAGAGAGTCCAAAAAATTCATGGCCCCACCCTCAATTTCCTCCGGCCCCTTCTGGCGATAAATAATGACTGGGGTGTACTCAGAGGTGCCAACTGGGGGGTACTGTGAGAGAAACTTCTCAACTACAATCTGGGGGATTTTTTTTTTAGGTCGTTTCATGGTGAAGCGACATAAAAAAATTCCCACCGGGTGGATAAACTAAAATAGGATAAAGTGAAATGAAATGATGAAACGTGCATCAGTTTATTTTAATTAATTATTATTATCGATCAATGAAATGAAATGTAATAAAATAAAATACGTAAAATAATACGAAATAAAATGCTGAAACGACCTGAAAAAAAAAATGTATCGCCCCCTCCTGGAATTTACAAATTATTAAATGAGTCATTAACATCTGAGAAGAAGAAGTCCGAGTCCATTCCAATGCAGTCATCATTCTTTTTGGCTAAGCAAAGTGTAGACGCCGTAGATGCAGAGGAAAAGCATTGGGAAAGCATCGGCGATTGTGCAGCTGGGTCGAAAGATCTTTAACAAACACGTATTTTTTTTAGTTTGTAAATATGCAGGCATTTTTCCTTTTTATTTATTTTGAAATAATGCACTCGTCTTCTTATAGAGTATAAAATAAAATCGTTTTAATTTTTCTTAGGTTTTAATTATAAATATATTTTTTTAATAAATGGTATTGCTTGTTTATTACATGTTTGTTAAATATCTTTCTATAAATATCTTTTTATATATGCCGACGCCAATGTACATTACCCGCAATTTCTACCATTCCTTCTTGTAATGCAATCTCCCCCTAGAGAAGAACTCGTTGGCTATCCTGCCAACTTGGTAGCTTATCGTCTGCTCATGCATGACGCAGTTCTCCTATAAAAGCGCAGGGACCAGGCCTGGTTTCATTTTTCTTTTCTAGCGGCCACGTGACGTGGTTAATCAACCCAGCTCTCCAGACCCTTTGCCTAAGGCGCGACCGTGTCGAGGCCCTTAGGTTCTACTGACCTTCGGTCATCATTCGGGGTTACTAGCATATGAGGCTTACGCCTCCTTGCATCCTCACTACCCGTTCATCTAGACCATTCTGACTGAACATCATGACCTCTCCAACATACGTTGCGTCTGGCAACTCTTCCTCTCGTTTGCCTGACCGTTCGCCTGTGCGACCATCACCACCCGCTGTTCGTAGTCCCTCCTGCCCTTTGGTCATCTCCTTGCTGTGGTCGCATGGAGGCTGCTCCTACTTGCGACCTACACTGCTTCGTCTTCTTGATCACATAACACGGGCATTATAGCCCTTGTTGGTCCCTTCATCAGTGATTCGCTGGCTGATTGCTGCCTGCCGTTCGTCTCCAATGCTTTCGGTTCCTTCGAACAGGTTATTCGCACCGAATGTCACTTTGGTATCCTGTTTGGTTGCCGCCTGGCTCTGCTAATCTTCTTCTGCTGCTCTTGGGTGCCTTCGCAGCAGGTCTTCTGCCAGGATTTCACAAGCAGAGTTCCTCATTTATCATCGTTGCCAACTCGTCCTTCACTTGCAGCCGTTTGGCTGCCCTCACTCTTCGGTCACCAAAGTGGCTGCGTTAGACGCTTCCATATTGTGTCCTGCCCTACAGATAAACTGGGGCCTTCACTTCGGGCCATACTTCGCTTCCGTCAGGACCTGCACGGTTGCAAACGCATGCACACGACTACAACTTTTTATCACGAATGATTGATGATAAGCTGCTGTTGGCTACTTTCCTGCCTCGTGCTGGCCCTTAGCCTGGCGTCTCCTCGCCACCTGTTAGGTCCTGCAGTTCCTGCTTTTAGCGGCCGTTCCGCACTACCGGCCTGTTGAGCTCTTCGGCTGCTCTTCGTCCTTCGCCTACCTGCCACGACTTCCGTTCCGTGTTCAATTTCTCAACAATGTCCTCATCCAATTTTGATGATGCGCCCTTCTGTCAGTTCCGAGTGCAACTGCTGGCTGCCCCTTCACCACATTCATCGGCCAGGCCGTGGTCCCTGCACCTCGCCATCGTTGTACACGACTTCACTCTGTTATCATCAGGAAAGTAGCCTATGGCGACCCTTCGTGACCCAAGACTTTGTCCACTAAAATGCTTGGCTGTGTGAACCTGCAGCTTGGCATCTTACACAGAAGATCGACATGGCTTCTGCTTCCCCGTCCTTCCTATCAGGCAGTGGCTTCTGCTCCTTTCCTCGTCAAGTCCGTGACGTCATTTCCTGCACCCTTCATCATTAACGCCTTTGTTATCCAGCCTGTTTCCCTTCGCTCCTGCCGTTGCACTCTCGTCTGGATGGTCGGCCCTACCATCTTGCTACCATCTTGCTGCCCGTCGTCCCGCATTGATGACCGCCTGCTGTGTTCAAGACCTTCGACCTTTGCTGTCTTGCATCCTTCACTGCCTTCCAAAGAGTATGCAGCTTTTCTAGGTCGTCACCTTTCACTGCCGCTGCAGCCCTTATGAGCAACAAATCGTTCACTTCGCTGGAAAATGAACGAAAGACAAACCACTAAGACAGAATGACGTTGCACAACTGTAAAGGCAGGCATTATCAGCCTGCAACACAACCAGGCAGTGACGTTCGCTACAGTTCGTTCGTTCCATGCATCACAGCCACCTATCGGGCCACTGTATCCACTCGTTCTGCACAATTCCTCTCCGTTCCAACCTCTCCTACCATCAAGTAAGTCTCGACCTTTGCAGTTTCCTTTGTCCTCTCTCTTCATGTGTCTTGCTTGCTGACCAAACACAACTCCTAAGACGAACCCATAAGGAATGGGTGGGGGGAGGTCGAGAGGGCCGTCCATGCCCTTCGCTGGATCTTCCACCAGGCACCATTGCACCTAGACTGGTCCTCTGTCTTCAGCTCTTCATCTTTGCACCTACACGCTACTGCTTCTTCAATACATGATTCTTTGGTTATGATTTCTACCAACGACAAGTTCCCTTCGCCTTCGCCGGCACAATTGTACCGTCAGTATTGGAACTTCAACATCGATTCTTCGTCCGTCATCAAGTCAACTCTGCTACTACCACAGGGAGTATTCCTTCCGTTGTGTCTTCTGCTGTCAGCAGGTCTCACACACTGCATCTTCTACCCTTCGTTTGTCGTAACGCCTTGTTCCTCACCCTCCTGGCCTTTGAACCGGACTTTGCGGAAGCAGAATTACTTGTTGCAGAATATCACCAAGAAGGAATGAGCTCCACTAGACATCATCCAGCACAAATATCCACATTTCACTCTGCCCAGCATGCTCGCAAACACCAGAGATCTTCTCGCTACTCACACGGCAAAGAAGGTTGTTCCTTCGTCATCTACGTCCTAGAAGAGTATGTCCACTCCGTCAATGTCTAGAAAGATGAGTACTCTCTCGTCGGCAGATAAATCTTCACATCATTCGCCATTCATTCTACTACCAATCTACGTCCCATTGCTCAGGCAGTCCCTTGATAACAATTCCTGCTCAGGACCCTTCTATTCCTATAACTACAGGCTTGTACTAGTCACCCCACCTTAACGGTCTTCTGTTGTTTCACTCTGTGCTACGGTCACCACTCCTTCTTTTCCCATCAAAGCACCAATGGCGTGTATATGCAAGCATCTTTCAGTCCCAATTCGTTGGCCAACTCCGTAACGACCCTAAAAACAGCCATCATTCGTGGCCCGCCTTTATCATGGCCTGCCTTAACCTTGCTCATCTCGACCTGGACTCTGTATCCATTTTTGTCTGCAGCCAGCACCCTCTACAGAATCTTATGCCCTTCGTACAGCGAATGTCGTTACAGCGTCTGAAGTCTTCTTCATCAAGTCCGCAAGCAAAAGATTCAGGTATTCTTGGCCGTTTTCAAGATTCGTCTTCTTTCGCCATTGCCGGCATGACCGTCTTGGCGTCTACATCATTATTTCCTCGTAGGGCTCGATTTGGGCGTTTGCCTCCTACAAAGCATGGCTCAGGATGGAAGGCAGGGCGACAATAAGGCTGGTCGGACAATGAAACGTCAGGATCCATGATTGCGCCGGAGGAGCTCCAAGTCCCCGTGGTGTCCGCAGAGAAACGCAGACTCAGGGCCTCAAAAGGCAGATTTCCAGTGTTCAGTGACGGTGAAAAGGGTGCATATCCAGTCACACTGAAAGGCAACGGGACAGTAGGCAGCGACAAGTTTGCTGAGCCTGCGACAAGAGGAGGACCATCCTCATCAAATCGAAGTGAAGAATCTGATGGAGTTGCAGGAGAACGTATCCCGGTAGGAGGCACATCACCAAATAAACCTGAAGATATAATCGTCGAGGTGAAATAATTCGAAGCTGCGACAAGATGGTATGGAGGAAACAGACTACCGTCACATATGGGCTGCTAGAGAAAAAAAGATGATAACTTAGCCCTCCGGGCATCTTATATAGGGGAGTCCGCGCATGCATACTGGGTTAAGAGCTATGAACTGTCTTGATCTCTAAAGGAAACCGCTGATGGAGAGAGGAAATACTAAAACTTTCAGGTAATGCGAATTTTCTAACAGCATATAGAAACTGTAGTTTCTTGAAACTTCTTCATTACGTCTACATCTTGTAAAGATAATAAAAACTTCGTTCTCTGTTGTGCCCGAATTATCTAACTTCCAGAGTGATGCTATGCGTCTATCCAGGGGTGCCTTTGAAAATTGACCCAACTGCCCGGAGAAACTAAAAATATGACAACGGTGTGTATTAACTGCCTAGGAGTGAAGTGATCGTGTATACTAATGCTTGATCAGGAGCGCCAGGGTTGACTATTTTGAGTTACTCCATGATCCAATAGAAACCTGAGTAACTCAATTGGAGTTAATTTTCGAAGTCACCCCAGTATTTCCATTGAATCTTTTCTAGAATAGTAAGCATAGAGACAGCGGTAGATGTCTACCTGTAAAATTCCGTACTTCCTTGCTTTTAGTGTTGCCATTAGTCGTGACGATAATCTCTTTCTGTGCCCTGTCACAACACGCCAGTAGTGATCGGCGCCAATCAAAAAATCTAATGTCACCACTTCTCCTCGGCCCATCAGTTGTCACCAGTTGCTAGGGTATTTACTTCTTATGAAGTTCTCTATGCTCCCTGTGTCTCGACCCCACTACAAAATGTCTTCTACTTCTACTTGTCTTCTACCCACAACTGTGACTGGTGCACGCTGGCATACTTGCCTCTTCTGTTTGCCTCCAAACGAGTGTACCGTTAGCTTTTTGCCTTCTGAAGCATCCAAGCCCAACATCTGTACAGTCTGCTTAGTAATGAAGGATCGCTCACTGGCTCCATCGATTAACATTTCGACCTGCTCCAAGCCGGTGACTCCTTTGATCCACACACGCATTGCTTGAAGGACTGATATCCCAGTTTTTGTGTCTTCTCGCATGTTCGCATTGCAGCTTGTGGAGACAACAATGGATTTAGTCTGAGTTACGTTGCTTGAACCTGCTGGTTCAGAAGTGCTGCTTAATTCTAGATGCCCTGGAATTCGAGCTCCATTTAGCATGACCACTAGATTCACAATACAGCGAAGTGAATGGTATGACTGATAGCACGAACGATATACTAAATTTGCTGAGCAGGCTGTACTGTCATCCTTTTCGGCAAAACTTCTAGTGTACCATTGCTGCCGCTGTAAGGCTCCACTTCTGCCTTGATTACTGCCAAATTATTCGCAGCTAGTGAAGGTGTGGGAATTTTAGTTGCAAAAACAGCAATATAGCGATTTACGGAAAACCTGCTATTGTTCCCTTGAGTTGAGACAAGAGCGGACTCGTTTGCATACTCTTGTTTTCTTGATTGACTTTGCTTTTGTATCAGTTGGTTCGATAGACATTTCGCCTCTTTCACTAGTGATACGAAATATTTTCTCGATATTTTCGAGTACTTTCTGTATAAACTTGAACAACTTGTCTACACCTAAAAACCCAACACGTTCGTAATGTACCACGTCCACCCCACGACCCCCATCATGCTGTGAAACAGGCAACCCGATTCTCTCCGCTACTGCACCTTCCATGCTTCTCTTGTGTCATTCGGGGTTACATTGAAACCTGCAATACCTTCCCCTTCACCAACTTGGACAGCAACTACAGTTACAGACTATCTGCTACCATCAAACCATTCCTCGACGTCTACTTGGGCTTCAGCGTCGGTCTCCCCTTCTTTCCAGACCCTCACTGCAAATTCTGATTAAGATTTGATAACGCTGCGCTATTCATCACCGTATTTCCACGTCTAATGTTTCTTTCCCGAACACGCTACTCATCAGTTGCCCTAGGCTTTCGTATGTACCAACACAACCCTTACTTCCTTTGCATTCTCCTGTTCCTCCACCTGCACTGAGAAAACTGTTCTGCATTTCTTTCAACCATTACTTCCTGTGCAGCAGCCCCACCTTGCGTATACTCTAACAGCATCATCTCGCATCACTTTCTTACTTGTATACATCTGCACCTTGCCTCTTTTCTTCCCTGCAGTCCTATCGCTGCTCGAAACTGAAACGAACAACGGCTATTTGACCGCTTCGCTCCTAACACGGTCTCTAGTATCCTGCAATCCACCGTCCCGTATCGTACTAGACTTTCATCCTTCAAGTCATTGCTGCTAGTTATCACACTACTGCAACGTTCGCCATCTTCAAGGCTTCTCTGCAACTTCATGGCCTGCCGTTTTCAGTTCGGTTCACCTGGTGTGTTCAGAGGACTTTCGTCTCCCCACTCTTTCGCCTAACTGTTCGTCGCCCTCAACCCTTTGCTTTATGGACTTGGGACACTTCTACTCAAAATGCGTTCTGCTGTTCGATGGGTCACATTGTGATTCCCATCACCAACTCGATGTTTCTTTCTCATTGTTTCGTTCGTGCCCTTTCAACACCTAGTCTTAAACTGCCCTTGTGTTCTACTCCTACTCCTTCGTCGTTCTGCTTTCAAGAAACACGTTTGTCTCTTCCAGATGACAGTGAAGCAGTCCGTCCAACCAAGTCGTTCGTCCAGTTGTTCCTCAAACGTTTCATCATATCAAGATCACTCTGAAAGTAATTCAGCTTGACTGTTTATGGTTATGGCTGTTTAATCTTTCGCCCCTCTGAACCTGCTACGTTGGAAAACCAATAACTGTAACGGGGTCCAACCCTATGGTTGTGTTGCCCTTTAGCTTGCCTCCACACCATAAAGGTTGGTTGCCACTAAATTAGCGTTACAGCAGCTAGGCCTATCGAGTTCTCTCTCGCATGAAGCAAAGGAATGGACAAAGCAAAACTTTTAAAAGCAACAAACAAGCCATGTGATTCCTAAATTATTGAGTAAATATTTGGTACACCCTTGTGCCCCTGGAAACAAGCTATAAAGATTAACGATATTGATGTCACTAGATGGCACCACGGATAAAGAAAATCTCCCAGCGCCACCTAGTGACACTAATATCGTTAATTTTTATAACTTGTTTCCAGGTGCACGAGGGCGTACCAAGTTTGTACTCAATAATTAAGGAGTCACGTGGCTTGTTTGTTGCTTTTAAAAGATTTGCTTTGTGCATTCCTTTGCTTCCCGTGAGAGAGAACTCGATAGACCTATATGCTGCAATGCTAATTTGGTGGCAACCGGCCTTTAACTATCAAAATTTGAAACGTGTTTTTTTTAACGCTAAAAGTGTTGTCCGCAATATCGGGTGTTTTAAGAACTTGGTGCAGAGGGATATCTTTGGCATTATCTTTGTGGCTGAAAGTTGGCTCCATCATGGGTTTGCTGATGGCATGTTGGTGGATGTCAAAAGTACTCCGTTATCCATAGGGATCGTGAAAGTTTGGGTGGGGGCTTACTTGTTGTCCATCTACCATTGGTGGTTGCAGGTATGGCACTTGATGCAGAATGTATTGTGCTTTCTCTTCCGTGTTTTAAAATTAATATTGTTTTGGGGTAACTACCTGACAGTCATGACGAGGAAGCTGTTACTTCGCTTTGCAATTTCACAATTAATTCGTTTGATAATCGGTATTCCTGTATTCTTCTCGGCGACTTTAACCTCTCCTCCGTGGACTGGGGAAGAAATTGGGTGCATGACCGTCATCACCGCCTTTTCCTGGAGCTCATTGCATCCTTGGGTCTTAGCCGACTCATGGATGAACCTACTCGACGAAACAACATTCTGGATTTGGTTTTCAGTGATAATGACAGACTTGTTTTTGGTCTGAAGGTGGACGACCAGGTCGGCAACAGTGACCACTGCGTTGTTTTATTCTCTATAAATCTTCCTTCTTCGGCCCCAGCTCTTCCAGTCGGTAATGGTGTTCCATCTAAGACGTATGATAGGGTAGATTATTACACGCTGCTAGATTCGCTTTCGTGTGTGGATTGGGATTCCCTTATATTTGGGGTACACCCTACTGTCGACCAGACATGGAATTGTTTCCAAAAAATTCTTATGGACCGTGTGAAAGTTTGTTGCATGCCGTACGACCACCAACAGATCTAGCTTGGCTCGTTTACCCAGGTGCCTGAATAAGTTGAGCTTGCTGAAACTTAGACTTTGGAGCCGTTTTAAGATTGATCGATGTGAAGAAAGTAGGCTTGAATACAACAAAATTCGCTTACTATATTCTAATAATATGGAAACATGGCATAGTTCACGGGATGCGGCTATAATTCGTGAGGGCAGTCATTCTGCCCTATTTGAGTTTTATCGTTCCAAGACTCTGCTCACTAGATCACTACCTCCTTTAAAAGTGGGAAACTGCTATTTGACCGACGATTTTGCTAAAGCAGTATCGTTCTGTTCTTCCTTTGCATCAAATTCAATCTTGGATGATGGTGCCCCGCTTCATTCTTCCACTTCTCCTTACTCCTTTAGTGACTTATGTGATTGGGTGACCATTACTGCTCATTTGGTCATGGCTGCCATCAATAAGATTAAGCCTAGCCACTCACGGGAGCTGGACAGCATTTCTGATTTTCTGCTTAAAGAATGTTCACGTGAACTTAGTTACCCTCTTTCTAGAATCTTCAAACTATCCTTTGGGGAGGGACGTATTCCTTCAATGTGGAACTCTGCCTTGGTTATTCCTACTTACAAAAAGAGGTCTTCTTCTGATCCTTCAAACTATCGTCCTATTGCCCTAACATGCGTGGCCTGTAAGATTATGGAATCATTATCCGGGACGTAATACTGGAATTTTTCGAGAAGCATTCGGTCATTAATACCCACCAATTCGGTTTCCTCCCCAGTTGTTCATCCACCCATCAGTTGTTACTTGTCCTAACCCGTTGGACCAGTGCACTTGATATTGGTGTTCCATCTGATACGATATACTTTAATTTTAAAAAAGCATTTGAATCTGTGATCCACCGAAAAGTATTATTTAAAGTTGAAAACTGTGGTGTTGCCGGTGATCTGGCGAGATGGATTTCTGCTTTTCTGAGAAACAGAACACAACAGGTATCAGTTGCTAACACTCTCTCGTCTAGCGTATCTGTTCCATGTGGGGTGCCGTAAGGCTCTGTCTTGGAGCCTCTGCTTTTTGTTATATACCATAACGACCTTCAGTTTGCAAATGAAAATATTTTTGGGTCTAAATTTGCAGACGATTTAAAAATTGGCACCGAAAATTTCCTTCAGTGTGGGTCTCTTGACCTTGTTCAAGTGTCCCAAAACGTGGCTGAATGGTCCTGCAGGTGGCAGCTCCCGATCTCAACTAGTAAATGTTTCACCATCCATGTGGGTTCTCAAAATATTTCCTTTAATTATCATCTGGAACAGGACACATTGCCTTCGGTTTTGGAGGTTAGGGAAGTTGGTGTGTGGTTCTCCCATAATCTTAAGTCATCACTTCATGCCACAAAATCTCGGGTCTGGCCTTTCGCCGGGCAGCTATTGGAAATAAATGCTTTACGTCAGGGCAGTGGCGTATCAAGGTTTGGGCCTTCAAAGTTTTTGTGCGACCACTCTGAGAATATTCAACCCCAGTGTGGTCACCTCCTCTGGTGGGAGATATCGTCCTACTTGAGGCTGTCCAACACAAATTTACCAAGCGTCTTCCTGGCTTCCGAAATTTGAGTTACCAAGAACGACTAAAACAGACTGGCCTGGAACTTCTTGAATTGAGACTTATCAAATTTGATCTTATTTTAACATTTAAGATTTTGCATGGTCTGACTGCTGTGAGTCTTCCATTCTTTGAATTGGCCCAGGGACAGATATGTACTCGGGATCATAATTGGAAACTAGCTAGACATGTTTCCAATCATATTACCGGCCAACAATTTTTTTTTTCGGTTAGGGTGGTCCGTATTTGGAATGCACTAAGTAAAGAAACGGTAAACCAGTCCACAGTGTATGGGTTTCATCGCTCAATCGAATCAGAAAACCTTCTACCTTTTCTTAATAATCCAATCTAGGTTACGGTATCAGTGGGTTACCGCCCTTCCGTTATCCTGCCACTTTAACGTGGTGAAACTTTATTTATTTATTTATTTATAACCTGCAAGCCACCTATGCAAATTTTATTTTTCTGTTTTTTTTTTATTATTATTTTACCCGCAGTATACATTGATTCTATTCGACAATAGCGAACGTTGCAACATTTTTAATCACATCGCCAGTTTCGTCACACAGGATGGGTCTCCTTGAGGATCGAAGGGAACCCGACACCTTCCTAGGAGTTTACTCCTTCATTGCTCCCTTCGCTTCAGGTTCTTTGATTCCGCTGATTCCGGGGCAGCCAGCTCGTATCTAGGGTGCCTGTTACTGCGGTTCCACCACCATCATGACGACGTCTACTGCAATGCTAGAAATTGCAGGTAATGTACAGTACATTTTCATCGGCATATAGAAACATCAAAATACCAGGGGCACCTGATCGATTTTGGTTTTTATTGCCTAACCGAAAATATATATTACCTTCACCCGCCTTGCCTCTTCTCTCGAGTTACTACCGTAACAATTGAGAGGCACGAAAGATGAAACCAGGTATGGTCCCTGTGCTGATCCCTGCATGTCATGCATGCACAGACAATAAGCTATCTAGCTGGCAGGAAAGCCAACGAGTTCTTCTCTAGGGGAAGATTACATTACAAGAAGGAATGTTAGAAATCGCAGGTAATGGAAATTTCAGTTAGGCAATAGAAACCGAAATCGATCCGGTGTCGCTGGTATTTTGATCGCTTGTCCCAAAGAAGGGTGGGAGGGGGTGGGCAGCATCTCTCCTCCCTCCCCCATCCAATAATAAAAAAAATTAATGAATCCAATAATTCATCTGAGAGTCAAAATCCCGAAACCACTTGCCAGATTTAGGAACTTATTACCCTGAAACAGGGAGTAGATAGTATGTACAAAGTTTGGAATGAGCCGGACAACGGGTTCTAAAGTTATCTTGGAGACGGACAAACGAGATAGACAGACGAGAAGCTCGTTTGCTCTGCTTCGCATACCACGTCACTAAAAACAAAACGTGAAGACTCAGGTTGTTGTATTGGTTGAAATTGTTGTATCAAAGGTCTTCGGTCATTAATTGACAGACGAAGTGCCTTGTGCGGTTTTAGGCGTGCTTCTGTTGGAACTAGGCATTTAGGGGCGTCATCCATCAGGTCATTCCAAAACGACCAACCTGTGTGCGAACCATACACACGCTTTTGAAGACAGTTTGGTGTCTTCAATGCACAGAAACCTCAACAAAACGTTCCAAAAGTGCCTGATGAGGCAAAAGACGTCACATTTCAACGCGACTGATGGCTCCATCCAGAGTCAGTCGGTGATCCTTCCAGAATCAGTCAGAAAGTTGCTCTTTGGGGATATAACAGGTATGAGATTGCTCAGGTACTCTGGAAGGGGATTGCTGTCCCAGGAGTGTGTTGGTGTACGGTAGGGAGTGTTGGAAGCAGATGGAGCGCTTCCAAGGGGAGTTGGGGAGGTGGGCGTTGGGAGCGAAACGGTTTACAGATGGAGAGGTGGTGACCGGAGAAATGGGCTGGTCAGGTTTTGAGTCGAGGGAGGCGGTGGCGAAGATTTGAGTTTGATAGGAGGGTTAGGGAGATGGAGGAGGGTGTCATAGTGCGTACCGTGTATGAGTACGTGACGAGATGGTGTAGTACTAAGTTGGGTGGAGACAACGAGGAGGCTGGCGGGGACGTTTGTTCGGATGGGAGGGTGGAGAAATTGGTGGTAGAAGGGGCTGGAGGAAGGGGATTAAAGATGTGGAGGTGGAACGTTGGCCTCGTGATGTGGGAAAGAAGTCAACGACGACGAGATATCGTGAGGAGAAAAGGAGGATGGCGTGGGAGGAATGGTATCTGGGGGATTGGGGGAGTGCCCTGTGCTTTAGAGCTAGGGCGGGCTCACTGGATACAAGGGATTTGGCGTGGAGGGCTGGTGGAGAAGATGGGAATACGACCTGTGGGGTATGCGGGGAGGTGGAAGAGACGTTGGAGCATGTCTTGGTTGAGTGCTGAGGTTTGGAGGACTTCAAAGGTCGAGATGAATGGGGGGGGGGGGAGGGGGGGAGGGGGGGGGGGCGTTTAAAATGGCTCCTTGGGTGGAGGGATGAGGGGAGAGGAGTGGGATGGGGAAAGAGGGTGCTCTTGGGATGGTGGAATAGGAGAGGTAAGGAATGGGGGGAGTGGGTTGTGGTTGTTTTGGTTGGTTTGCAGTGGACGGGTGGGCATTGCGGCTTTGGCCAGTTCACAAGGGAAGCCCTTAGAATCATCATCATCATCATCATCGATAGACTACGCTTTGCGTATGCACACAATTCCGTAAAAATCAACCGCCTTTATGAGCTGCTGCGATTGGTTAGCGCCCACAAACTTTATCCACTTTATCAAGTGTTGTGTGTTTTGGCAGTACCAAACTGTGCGCAGCAGCGGACGTTTTTTTTTTTTTGCGCATGTGTGGTGGTTTTGGAAGGAGCTGCACACATTACGTCACGCTTTTTGGCATATCCTGAAAACACTCCCCACCCACCCCGCCAGGAAGAGCGGCAGGGTTGGACTTGATTAGTTTTTTGCATCTGCACTACAGTCAAAAAAGGGCACCGGCCTTGGGGGGGGGGGGACTTTGGCCATGGGGAAATTCCATAAAGTCCCAAGTTTTGGGGGGTGGGAGAGGGGGGAGAATTGAGGCTTTAAAGTGTTTGGCTATCGACGCTGGTATGGTGACCTTATTTTAGAAAAAAAAAACACTTACTAGACAAATTCATTACAAATTTCATTACAAGCGCGCGAACCCTTACGGGTTCAATTGTATGGATCGGAAGAAAGGAAAGTATGTGGGAAACCTCGTCCAATATAAATTGTACATACATCTTGCATAATTGGGCCGTTGAACATTTAGAACTCTGCCTTATTACCGGAAACTACCCAAGCAAAATAATTTCAGAAAATAAGTTTTTTAGTTTCTTAGTTCATTACGATAAAAAAAAATGTACTAAATAAGTTAGAACGGCAAAGTTAAGCGATAGTTTCGGCTTGGACAAATGTTTCGTCATCTGTGTTGTCAATGTATCTATTAGATTCAAGCGATGTGGTGTGCTACAACATAAAAGGTACACCCGGCCTGCCTTATAACAGCCACGCGTAGATCGCCATCCGCGCATTTATCAGCGCTAAGGTCGGCTGTGATGGTAGCTGCGTTCCTCGCAGCGAGGTACGTAGCTGCTGTCTCGCTTGGCTTTGGGAATAGTCCACGAAAGGGCATCAAGTTAAAGATTATGTCGTCACAAACCAGAATGATTCCGTTTTTTAACATCACAATTTATAATTTTCTCGGCTAGTGTCTTAATAATTCTGTTTCGGCAATCTATTGGAATAATTAATTTTAATTTTTACCGCATTAGTCTTTTAGATTTTTTATCTCATGGTAATTATTAGAAAATTAGAACATGCACACACAGAGATGAAACGTCATGATTATTGTACGCGCGCAATGCATGATTTAGTGACGGGTCGTTAGTAAATAAAGTTCCATTATATTCAACAGAAAATCTCCTAGACGCCACATTTTAAAACGAATTTTTACCAAGGGATTGACTAACGGTAAGGAAATAGACCTTTGGGGCCGTACTTAACGTGGAGGATCGAGAAAAATGACGCTGGAGGAATATTGTTTTTACTTTTTTTAGTTACGTCCTTTCTGTTGTTTGCGCCCCCCTCTCTCAACAATATTAAAGGAAAATAAAGAAAAACTAATATTAAAAATATGTTAATAAAAAAAAAAGAATAGGATGCCAAGGAGCCTATTCTCAAAGGTGCATTTGCCCTTAGCATAGGGCACACGACCCAGTTCGACCCTGCAGACTGGAGCTTGTTGTACATGCAGGGAAGATTGCGCGCAGTGGAGACGCCTGCCTAACCAACGGTGTCTTCTCGTTTCGCTGAATCCCATTTCGCCGAAAATTAAGCCCTGATTAAATATTCGGCCAAAGGAGAATTCCCGTTTCGGCGAAATAAAATGTTCTATGAAAATTTAACATTGCAGAAGTTGACGAAACATTTCTAATTGGAAGGAATTTGTGATTAGTTATGGATTCTAATACTTTATGTTTATCTTCATCGAGCGCGGCAGCACGAGGGAGAGACGTAATTTGGAAAAAAAAATAATCGGGAAACGGAATTCAGCGAAACGGGAATTCCCGTTTTGCCAAAAGTTAAGACAATGATTAAAATTCGGCGAAACGGCTATACTGTAAAACCAAAATTTATTGAGTTAAACATTTTAATAATACGCCAACAAAGATGACGTGACCGCAAAAATGTGACGCGAGATTGTGACGTCATATTTTGAAAATGCCCCTACCCCTATGTCACAACAAATCAGAATTGCATACAAGGTGGAGGAGGAACGATTTTATAGGGGGGTGCAGGACAGAGGGGGTGTCACACCCTCCATTGTTTGGCCAGTCGGCAAGTCTTTTTTGCTAGTTACAGTACTATGATACAGTTAAAAATTAAGTTTGCCAATAATAATTTCAGTGGAATAATGTTGGATTTACAGTTCAGCCCTGTAAAGAACTGCTTCCCCGGATGGGTTTTTACACATACAACACTGAAGCTGCGTTTCTTTCCTGTTGACTCTTCAATAGCTATCGCGCCCCCCACCCCCCCCCCCCCCCCCCCCAACATTGATGCTGTATAAAAACGACGGGCAAAAAAAAAGAAATGTATTCTTAGTAGGCATGCGGAAAAAGTGGAGATATTAGCAAATTCTGCGTTAGTCGCTCGATTCAACAAGTCAGCAAATCCGGCTTACACCCCTCCAACATTTAGCCTTTCCGACGTTCCTGCGTGGGGTGGGGGGAAGAGGAAGGCGGAATGATAACTAAATTTAAAATAGGAGCGTTCGGAGACAAGCAGAGAGAATGCTCTGGACGAAGTGAAGACGTGTGGGCTGCAAATCAGATTGCATTTTCTCGATTTGTTTGATTGGCTTTAAACGCTACTATGAATTTATTTTCCAATTTGAAAAAAAAATGAGTCTAGTAGTAAGACCTCGCTCGTTTCGCTCCTGAGTCCAATTAGTAAGTAAAAAATAAAGTTAAGTAATTTCTTTCCATCCTTCACGCTTACCAATTTCGTCCTTATAAATCCGGTCGCAACAAGAATTTCTTTCGTCGTTACCGCGCTTTAGTGAAGTTCTTAAAACAAGGTCCTTTGCTGTAACGGGGCTCCGCAGCAAAGCGTGGCGACCACGCTCCTCTGAACAAACTCACGTGCGTCACAACGAGTTTCCCGCCATTCCGCTACACACAGCTTTCAGGGTCGAGCAGCCAATGGCGCATCGCCTAACGTTTTGGCCCCCGGCTTTGGCCACTCAGAGCCGGGGCCTGTTCTGACGTCTGATGCAACGTTGTCGAGAATTTCGAGTGAGATGGCCATATAAAAAGGACTCTCACCCCAGAAGTAACATATTTACACCTCTGAACGATTCGTACAGGTTGTGCCTTCTACTACTACCCAGAGTATTACGTGTTGAAGCTACTGCTCTCTGCATGAGGAGTGGATAGGATTTAAAAGCATTAACGCCATCCAGGTAAGAATAAATTTACATAATTTAGTAGGATTCTTTTATTAATAATAATAATAATTAATTAATAATACTATTATTTATTTATTTAAGTGATAACACGAGCCTTCAAAACGTGCGACTTGTGTTTTAAATGGCAGACAGCACAAATCGGCATAAAATGCTTGTTGTATTTGCGCTTTTCCACTGATCCGTATAACGGGGCTGGATACCCTCGTAAGAGATTAATGCAAAAAAACTAATATGTCGGAGCAAGATGTGGCTTCAGAATATAAAAATGCCTTAAAATCAATGAAACAAGGGGAAAAAACACGTAGGGCAGGCCTTTGGTAGTAGCCCATTTTAAGCGACGCCTGCGTCACTTTGTATTTATGCTGCTAACAAGTGATCATTTTTTCCTTGTCTTACTGAGTTTTAAGAATTTTTTTTTTAATATGGCCTTATATCTAAATTTCTACGTTTTCACTGTTTTTTTTCTTTTTTGGTTTCCACGACTCACTATCTGCATTTTGCTAAGTTTTCGAAAAAAAAAAACTAAAATTCAATGTGGGTTCCGAAAAAGTGGCTCCTGTTTGCCAAAATTAAAAAAAAAATTTTATAAACCTTTATTCGGTGCAGCCAAGATGCACCAAGCTATTTGCTGCAGTGCATCATGGCTACACCGAATGTAGATGGATATTTTAACTCTTTTATCAAAATTTTGGAATGTTTTAAGACCCACTTTTTCAGAATCGGAACTGGATTTTTGATCCAGAAAAGTGTCCATATTTGTACTTTGAAAAAATGTTGGACTTTCTCAGGTTGTGCATTTTCAGGTTGCCATCCTGTGTTTAGTTTTTTTTTTTTTTTTTTTTTGGCACAATGGACCCGTTTTTTTGACGAAAATTTTATTTAGTGTAAAAATCGTTTTCGATGTCTCATTTTTTTTCGTGATGGTTGAAGTTGATTATAAAAACTATAACCATTCAAAATTAGGAATTTAATTCTGGGGAAAAAAATAAACAAAGCAAAATAAAACCAAAGGTGTGGGAAATGACTTGTCAAAGAAAAAATCTTGAGGGTAAAATAAAAAAAGTCTAATGGTAAACTAAAAAAAAAGTTGAGGGTAAAAATTAAAAAAAAGGTAAAAGAGCAAGGCAGCTGGCTTGAACCATGGTTTTTCGATCAGCTTCCGATCGAAAAACCATACTTGGACTAACGTAACCTACAATAACACCAAATGTGAAAAAATAACAAAAACTAAATTTTTTTTTATTATTTCGGCTCTTTCCCTCACGGCTTTTCTTTTTTTTTTCCTTTTTTTTTTTTCTCGTATGTTGTGTTACCAAGTTACAGTCACCCTGCCGGATCCTGTATTCCGGCTACCTGATCAACTCTGGTTCGAAATTATGCTAAATAGCGGCAACCGTGGAGGCGGATGCTAAAGATGCTACTTTCCATGCGGGAAGCCATCTTGGTATAATCTGTGGACAATTAGATTACCGTAGCTGCAGGAAGCTCTAGTAAGTTAGGAAATGCTTTGATTTACGGCTCAGTGGTCAAGCATGGTGACGCTAAGAAAATTGCCATCTTTTGTCGGCCGGAAGTTGCGTAGAATTTAACGACTTCAACTTAATGAATCTGTAATCAGGCTAAAGGTGTTGTAACAAACATTTTTAACCAATTAATGCTTATTCCGGCCTAGAAAAAAATATTTCGTAATTTCATTACCGCATTTAATAATCGTTAACCACCACATCGAGTGAGTGGTGTTGTTGAAAAAAAAAATTGCCATGTGAACGAGATGATTCACAATCGGTAGTTTTTTTTTTTTTTTTTTTTTTTTAATTAATTTCTTTAAGCCTGACATTGCCGAAGCAATTTAATGCTCGTATGGCTGAACTGGCTCAATTTTGAAAGACTTTTTTGAGAGAAGAAATATCTGTTAAAAGGAGGAACCAATCCGGGGATTTGAACCGGGACGCCCCCGATCATCTTAGGGGCCGAAAGACTCGCCAGAATAGTTCCCATAGCCGCTGAAGGAGCATGGTAGCCTCTCACGCTATCCTGGCCGGCAGTCCTGGGAGGGACTTTGCTAATGGCCCCTTCTCAGGGGTTCGACCAGATCCGCAAACCGCCAACGACCAGGCTGAGCTCTCCCACCGCTCAGCCACGATGACCACAGTATTTTTACAGCTTTGTTTTGTAGTTACAGGTTTGCTGCGTTCAATGATATTAGAACCCAGGGCAGAGCCCAAAGTAGTTTTTTTACTTTTTGTTTTTTTCCTGTAATTGTGAGAGCCTTTCAACTTTTTGTTTATTCCTGCCAGGTTTCACTTGAGCAGTTTTAGAGGGAGAGTGGGTGGGTAGGTTAAGATTATTTAATGGTGTAATTATTATTCTCCGTCCTTGATCTACTTCACCCCTCGTTGTTTTTGTGTGCTCCTCGACGGAGATGGGAGGGACGATGAGAAAAAAAACCTTTTTTTTCTTCTTTTAAATGCCATTCACTAATCGTAAAGCTTGGGTTTTTCCGTTGACCTACGATTTGTTTACGTTTTTTTTTTGAGTGTCAGAAACAAGGTTACAACAACATACACACACAAAAAAAACGGCAATTACGTAAAGAACTGCATGCCATAAATTGTTGAAATTACTGCAGACATAGAATCGCGTAGCACTTTTTTCTTTTTTTCCCCCTACATTCTGAAGTATTGGGTGAACACAAACGCCCACTGAATAAGAAGCAGACTCGGACACGAAGAAACGTCATCTAAATTTGAAGGGGAACAAGATCATGGCCGTGGTCCACTCCCCCCCCCCCCCCCCAGAAAGTCTGATGAGGGCATTGAAAAGCTTATCAGTCTTCCTTGTGGGTTGGGGGGTGGGGGGGAGATGGGCCGCAAGCCACGGTCGTGTGGTGTTCTTCCTCCAGTATTTATTCGTCGTGGTGGGTGGGGGTAATATTGTCAGTTTGCACCTCCCACCCACCCACCCGAAAAAAAATCCTAGCCACGGCCCTGGACAAGACGGGAGGTTTCGTAGTGGCTCCATTTTTTAACGCCAAGCAACGAATTCATAAAACTGAATAAAATTTTCAAAGTCGCGTTAATAAATAGCGATGCGCAGCAAGGCTCCTTAATGTTTTTCGGAAGGTTCTGCTCAGATGACTTTCATTGAGAGGAATTTGGCGTAACTCGATCGCGCGTTTAAAGGGAAATGAATACCATCAGGGTTTAAAAAAAAAAGTGCCTGGCTAAGACACTGAAAGAAATTACCGAATTAGAAAGCTTTATAAAAAAAAAAATTGGAAAATAAAGGCACGGGGAAAAAATGCCGAAGGAAAAAGTAAACTGAAGGAATAAACAATTTTTTCCGTCCTATTATAGATTCATTTAGGTTAAGTCAGTTGTCTTGGCTCAAATTTCACCAGGCAGGATTATAATTTTTTTCTCACTTTTTCTTTTTTTTTTTTTTTAACAAGTTTTTGTCCCTCGGCGAATATTTTTTTTCTAAAACCGAAATGTCATCCGTACGTTGCAACATTACGTTTCCCTCTTTTTTTCACTTCAAAATGCAACTTATGTTATTGACAAATTATCGATAATAAACTATACTAGGCTCTTATGGAATTTCTACTCGAGGAAAAAAATGTCTAAAATACGAATAATGTCGTCTGGCAAAAACAGAATAAATGATGAAAAAAATGAGTTCGAGCAAACTGTACAACGCCTAAGTAGCAGAGTATAATTTCAACTTAGCGTCAGTTGAAAGCGGCATTAAAAACTAATAACACTCTTTGACAAATTGTCGGTTTTTTTTTAATCGGAGTCAGTTGTTTTCCCTCTATAATCGCTATTAATAGCTCGAAAGCAATTCGGCCAAGGATAGTCACTTTCACTTTCCTCCCCAATCAGCTTTTGTTTTTGAACACTATCCCTACTCGCGTGTTAGTAACATTTTTTCTTTCTTCCATTTAATTGAGAGTTGATTAAACTGTCCGTTAGGCCTAACGACTTTGACGATATCTTGGAAGGAAAAGCCTCTTGGCCATAAAACCAAAGGAGTCGGTGGCTGCTTTTGCCCTTGGCGCCCGAATTCTTGTCATTCTCAAACGAACACGTGAGTGACATTGACTGCTTCCTACGCGGCGCGTGAAAAGTCTCAACGCCTTCGCGATCATTTTGCGGTTTTGTTACAAGCAAACGATAACGCACCAAATTGGACAGTTAAAGTGGCACTATCGCCGATTGAAAAGCAAACAAAAATACCATGGCGCCATCCAGCGGCAGTGATATTGTTAACCGTTACGGCTAGCTCCCAGGTGCACGAGGACATACCAAATTTTGATGCACAATAATTATGGAGGTCGTGGCTTGTTCGTTTCGTTAAAAGAAAAGCTTTCGTGCACTCCTTCATTTGGTGCAAGCAAGTGCTAGATATTGCCATATTCTGCAACCTTCCAATCGGTGATAGTGCCGTTTGATAATAAACCGAACCCCCGTCGTAGCATCCGAGGGCAGAAGCTTGAGCCAGTTTATGAGGAAAAGGCGTTAAAGGTGGAATTGCAGCCTGTGCTCCCTCGCATTATTTGTTAACTGAAAACGATGCTGGCCGCATGACGTATGGGGAAGCCCAACAAATCTTTTACGTAAAGACTTGATTTTAGAGCCGTCCGCCAGGGTTGGGGGGGGGCACGCCGAGTTGTTTTCTTTTTATTGTATTTTTTCTTGTTATTGTCGGTTAGGTTCAGTCAGTTGCCGTGGATCGAATTTCACCAGGTAGGCCATGGAAGTTTCACCAGTAAACATTTTATTCTGTGGCTTTGTCGTCCTCGGGCTTCCGCCCCCCCCCGGGCGTGGGCCGGGAGGGTTTAGAGCATGCTAGAACGATAGCCGTGCGCGGGGAAACAAAAAAAAGCCGAATTGTTTTGTATTTGTTCGTGCCGTCTTTGTTATGAGTTAGGTTCGGTGAGTTGCCTTGACCATCAAGACCCACGAAAATAACCAGTTCCGAGGGGTCTTTTGGGATTCCCGAATAAAGTCTCAACGCGCACCGCAAACAACGAGACCAAACTCTGGCCGAGCACAGTCCAGTTGCCATATGCTGATTTTTTGGCCTAACCTAAAAAAAACTGTCTACACAAAAGGTTTTTGCGCAGAGATGTTCTACAATAAGTCCCAACTCCAAAACATAATGATGCCACCTTGGCACCCTTGAGGAATTCAAGATGGGGTCCAAAATAGTGACAATAAAACGGTTTTTTGCTTCTAGCGTCTAAACCGTTCATCCAATTGAAAATTAACCGGTTACCAATTATGTTTAGAATAAAATTTGCTTCAAAAAAAGATTCTATTCATATTTTTGGTAAAATCAATCCTACTTGCCGAAATTAGCTATTTACGTTATTTTAAACCTTTACGCAGGTTACGTATACAATTTCTGACTTTAGCTGCAATACCCGTTCTAATTCTGATAAATGGACGTGATTAAGCTTGGATGAAAGAAGATGTGTATTTTCCAACAAGAGTAATTAAAACTATTTATATTAATTAGGAGGTAAGCCACGGCAGTTTACACACGTTGTAGCACTGTGATTTTCGCTCTAATTTACCACAGGTTCCATCTTTAAACAGCTGCAGTATCCGTTCTAAGTCGGATAAATGGCCGTGATTCGGCTACGATGAAGATGTATAATTTCCAACAAGGGCATTTAAAACTATTTATATTAATGAGGAGCTAAGCTACAGCAGTTCACCTACGTTATAGCGTTGTGCTTTTCGTTGTATTTTACCACAAGTTCCATCTTTAAACTGCCTTAGATAGCTTCTAATTAATATAAATCGTTTTAATTACCTTTCTTGGAAAATATACATCTTCATCTATCGTCTAAGCCTAACCATGTCCATTTTATCCGAATTAAAAGGGGTGGTGCTGCAGTTTAAAGATGGAACATGTGGTAAAAGAGAGCAAAGAGCACAGCGCTAACCTAGGTAAACTGCCGTAGCTTAGCTCCTAATTAATATAAATCGCTTTAATTACTCTTGTTGGAAAATATACATCTTCATTTTAATCTTAGCCTGATCACGTCCATTTATCCGAATTAGAACGGGTACTGCTGCTATTTAGTCAGGAATTGTATATGTAACATGCCGTTACTGGCCTAAAATAACTTAATGACGAATTTCGGCAAGTAGGACTAATTTTACCAAAAATATGAAACCATTTTTGAAGTAAATTTTATTCTAAACATAATTGGTAACCGGTTAATTTTCAATCGGATGAACGTTTTAGACACTAGAAGCAAAAAAACCGTTTTTCGTAGCCATTTTTGGACGCCATCTTGAATTCCCCATGGGTGCCAAGGCGGCATCGTTATGTTTTGGATACAGACATATTGTAGAACATCTGTGCGCAAAAACATTTTGTGCCAACTATTCTTTTGGGTTTTGTGACGGCTGCCGGACTAACTGGGCGGAGTGGTCGGCTGCCGGCCAAGTGTGCGCCAGATCAAATCCCACCACTGCTTAAGTTTAAAAAAAAAACGTAAAGTTTTCCGATTGTGCGAAAAGGGTAAAATGTTTTTTAAACTCAATTTCTTAACGTCCTTTTACTGGAGAAAGGCAAAAGGTTCGAACAATTTGTAGGCTCAACGGAAAAAGTTCTCAGAATGCTTTTCTGTAAAAGTAAAGGTCGAGCCGTCATCTGAAGCAATCAACCTCCTAACCTAACCGGAAAACCTCCTTTCATCGTGGGGAACCGTCGAGATAATGCCCAGAATGTAGCAACTGAAGAAGGCTGGTTAGTCTCTCACTACCCAAAGAGGGACCACCCATTTTCACATTTTCATTATTCATTTTCACATGTTCAGAGTCGTTATCCTATTTGTTCCCATGATGGCAAGTTTGTTTGTAAACGTTTAAGTAATAGGTTTTTTTTTTTTGGTTTTTTTTTTTTACAGAATTCTGCTGCAGAATGACGAGTAAAAGCATGGTGATGACATCGTACGTAGGTGGCCAGGTTTGTGAATTTTCTTTTAAAAATAAATTTAATTTGTTAATGCGTCTTAGCGAGTTTTTAGTGAGGAAAAAGTAAAGAATAAAAAACTTTTAACATAACAAATTTTTTAAAAACGAAGTATTTTGTAGAAAGCAGCGAAAAATAAAATGTTAAAACTAATGTTTTTTTATTTTTTAATAAAGCTGGAAATAATAATTTTTAGCTTGCCATGACAACGACATCTAACGACAAGAACTGGTACTAAAAATTTAAAACTGATACTCATTTTCAATTTTGTAACAATGCTTTATTCATGGTTTTTATTTATTTAGTTTATTAAAGTGTTTGTAATCTTGTAATAATAAAGTATAGACAGCTGGGTGAAAACTTGTGGGGAGAGGGGGGGGGGTGAACAAGAGAAGTTGTGGGGAAGAAGGGGAGTGAACAAGAGAAAAAAAGGATAAATAGTCCCAAATTCAAAAATGACGAGATACAGGTCGAAACTACCAAAACAAAACTAGCACAAAGACTGCAAATTTTTGCCTCCTGCCCCTCATTAAGTGTCTTTGATACGCCCCTGCGAAATTTCCTTATTGGAATATAAATAAAATGGGTTTATAAGGGAAATGCTCTCTTTGCCAAACAAGTAAAAAATATATATATACAACCACATTTTTGGCTTGCGTCCCTAGTGTTTCAAAGAAAAAATGACTAAATATGTGTAATTTGCCAATTTGTTGCCCCCCCCCCAAAAAAAAAAAAATAAACCTCCACTTTTTCCTCTTCGCATATTTTATTAATGTTTTTTTTCCTCCTCGTAAACCATCTTCGCTACTTTACCGAATTTCGCGAATGGTTTACATTCCATTCATCATTCGCAACCGGATTTACGTCATCGATGACAGGCAAAATTTATTTCGACGATTACAAATTGATTTGGGAAATAAGTGTTTTGTTACTTTTATTCTCTCCCAGTTTCAAATTTCTTATTTTTCTGAAAACACGATTTTGTATGGCAGGCAGCCAAGGACGGGCGGCTACCGTGACGTCACTGGCGGGTGCTCTGCTGCTTCTATCCGCTTTGATGACCCTGAGTCAAGAAATCTAGCAAAAAGAAAGAAATGTAATTCGATGCAGATCTGTAGTTAGAGCCGGAGTAGGCGCAATGGCATGTTTTTGTAGCTGCATTCATGAGATCTTTTGGATCGTGTTTGAACCGGGACGGATAGGTTTGAAAGCGTAGACATAATTACGGTAAGGATCGGAATCAACCAGTTTTGCCGAGCAACAATCGAACCGCGTGAGGGACACATGACACCGTGTATTGTGAACCATTTCTACGTACGGGATCTCTGTACCAGTGTTGGACTGGGTCGATTGGATTACATTTTCGATCTGGGTCATTACAGAAATTGACCCAGTGTGACCCACCAGCAAAGGGGGAACCCCCAACTCGGCGACTAGCTCAAGGAATGGGAACTCCCCTAAGGCAGAATTGGATTCCTCCATCAGCTAGTTAAATTTAATTAAATTTTACAACACAACGGGGAAACGGAAAACTCCTGTCTAGGACGTTTGGTTGAGGAGTGGGGAACTTGAAGAGCACTGTACGTCAAAAGCAGTATTGAAGCATTTCTCTCTCGCCGAGTAATCGTGATCTTAAAGGCGGGTGTACACAGGCTAGTTGACTGGGCCGAGTAATTTGCGAGTCGAGTAGACTTGGTTCTCGCCCTGTATTGTAGAGGTTTACATCGGGAGAGTATTGGGCGAGTAAAGGGCGAATAGCTAGTCAACTCTACTCTCATATTACTCGACCCAGTCAACTAGCCCAGCCCAATGCACACCAGGCTTAATTTATTATATTATATACTTAGGTGTAAAGATCAACTGTTTTGTTTCGGTTAGCATCTTTTGACGGTTTTTCCGAAACCAAAAGGAACTTCTGTTAGCTTTTTCAAATAATTGCGATCGAAACCGAATTTCGGCTAACAGTTGTAATCCTAGCCAGTATACATCCCGTAGCTGCTGAGTGCTGACCGGATTCGTGCAAAGTCTTGAATTTCTAGAAGTCCTAAAGTTAATTCAAGTCACGAAACCTGTGACCCAGTCCAATTCTAACGTTACTGTCATACAATTGGGCACACAAAAAGTAACATTGTCAGCCAGGAAAAAGTTGATTCGTTATTGGTAACCAAAATGAAACCATCCGGGGAATTCCGCTTAAATCTTACAGTTAAAAATAAAATTATGCTAAATCTCTAACTACGATGCATCATGGCCTGGAAATTGCGCGGTTGACATGATTAAATTACATATTTCTTAAATACGGGCTTCGTGACCCCAATTAAATTATTTCAAAATAGAACGCAATACGCAATTTGTTGCCTCGACTGTTTCCTGCAACAATGAAAAACGGTCTATGATGACATGAAAAAAATTTAGCAAAACAAATTATAGTAGGGGGCACCATCTGTTGTCGCTACTGAAAAACTATAGTGACAGTAACAAGGCCAGCTGCGATGGAAAGTAATAGTGCGAGCACGTAATCGGTTGTTGCGACGACGATGAGAGGAACAATTTGGCTGGAGAAATCCAAGCAGAAAAGCCAGGATCTTTGACAGGCCACAATCGACATGAGCGCGAGGCACCACAGGGGGCCCTTTTCCCGAGCACGTAATTGGGCAACAATGGAATGCTTCTGATTGCGGCGCGCAAAAATAGACAAGTGGCCTAGGATAGGTTAAAAGTAAAATTGACGAGTTTGGGTGATGGGACTAGAGGGAGGGGACGCCTTGAAACGGCATACCAACCCGTTCTTCTCCATGGTTCTATCTGCCGTGCGCAGCATGGGCTCCAGATGATAGGCTTTTAAGAAGACTTATTTGCTCGACTCTTCTCGATAGCGAGATGAGACTAGACAGATTTGGAAGATAATTTTTCGAGACGAGACAGGAAAAAAAAGTTGGCTACGGTTTTTTTTCTATTCGCAGCAAACATCACAAAATCTATGTTCTGTGATAGTTGTTTTGTGAGGCAACTATTTCGTGTGTATTTTTTTTTTTTGTTTTTTTTTTTTTTTTTGTACGAAGGGACCGCACTGGGCTTTCGCCATGTGTGGCAAAAACTGCATATTTTTTATGAAGTGTTGGGGGGGGGGGGGGGGGGATCGCTGCACAGGGCTCTTGTCTTGCGCGGCAAAAACTGCAAAAAGAGAGCCCAGTGGTGGTCCCCGTCATATAAGAAAAAAAAATGCAGTTTTGTCACACTAGGATCGCCTTGTGTGGCAAACTGCATTTCCCCCCCCTCTTTTTATGACTGGGGCCACCACTGGGCTCTCGCCTTGTGTAGTAAAAACTGCATATTTTTTTTAATGAAGGGGAGCCCTCACTGGTCTCCCACTTCGGGCTCCTAGTTTGAAGTTAACGCCACTTGGGGGTGGGGGGGAGGGTTCCCTTATCTTGAAATTTCTACCCAAACTGCCTAACTAAACCCATTCACAAAGACCCAGAAAATGCAATTTGGTCGCGTACTGAACGTTGCATGGCCAATTAACACTTGAGACTAATCTGTTGAATTGACGTAGCCGACAATCAATAACGCTAGCAAGCAATTACTTGGGACTCTATAAATTCTTGCTTGGACCTATCAAATTTTCTTCTAAATCTATATTTATCGTCTGCTGCACCGCAGTTATAATGCCGTAACCGATCAAATTCTTAAAAATGTTATTGACTATACGGCAGCTGGAAACGATAGGGTTACGCGAATTTCACTGGCGAAGTAGAAACAACTTAATAGGAAGATAATGTACCCGTGAAAGTGATGACGTAACCAACTGGATATCTACCATATAGAATTTCCTAACTTTCTTGGTTCAAATTGCGACGTTATCGTAAGATGCTGGATTAAATTTTAGATTTGAGTGCTTATCGCGGCTGATTCTACCCTTTATAGCGGGATTACATTTCGGAGGATAATCTTTTGGCTGTAAAGCGATCCAGGTACGCCATGTTTACTTGAAATGAAGAAGTGGCAACTAAGTATAGAGCGAGCGAATTTTGTTTTAATTAAAGTTTCAGTTATTTCGAATTTTCATTCTTAATATTGGTATCTGTATTCGGTTATTAACCACTTCCATACCCTGACACCTAGCAACTTAGGAACCCCTCGTGTTTATCGTGGGTAAGGGTGGAAGTCTTTGGGGGAGTTCTTGACGAAATGTTTCTTAGTCTCCCATTCATTCCAGTGTTTTTAATTGTTAGGGCAGAAAAAAAAGCAGAACCATCAAACGTGAGTTGATGACCATCTGGAACAGTGATTCTGGCAGTGCATGGTGTATAGGGCCCGACCTAACAAGTTAGATTCGGAGACTATAAACTAACCCTTACTGCCGGTGTCGAATATGTAATGCTCTCTGCAAAGTCCCCTAGTTTTATGGTAGACAGACATAGAAATGAGCTGAAACTCAAATGGTGTTTTGTCTTTGCTTGGCGTTATAAAGGAGGTTCGGTAGTCTCTGCTTTGAGGTGAAGCCTAAGGCTTGTTAGCGTGGTTAAGACTTCAGCTCAAAGCATAGAATACCTGCCTATCCTATGTGGGTCGCACAACAAATTAAGCCGGACTTTGTTCACTGCCTGAAATTCTTTCTCTACCTGGTAAAATTTAAGGTAAATAATGGAACCTAAGCTAACCTAATCTGTAAGACCATACCACCAGCAAAAAATTTAAAACTTGTTTTGGTTCACGGTTTTGGTTCACGCCACCCCCATACCTCTACCCCGTGAAGGGGTAGAAGAAGTATTTAGTCAAACACTGTTTTAACCGTCGTGCATTTATGTAATGAAAATAAAGCATTAATTTTGTAAAATGCTAGTTTTAATTGTGGAAAGGGGCGGAGAAAGAGGAAACCTTGTCCACTACATTTTTTTTTTTCTGTGGGGATTAGGGGGAAGAAAGAAGAGAGTCGGGGGAATATATCCGAATACCACTATCCATGGACAAAAAAACCGGAGAAATTTTAAGTAAAAAATTGCTACGGTACTTTTACTTTTCTTATTCTTACTTTTATGTTTCATTTTTGTAATTTGGGTTAAAATAAAAGTGGGTTAAAATAAAAGAACACTTTTCCTTATAATTATGCTTACCACTTGTCCGTAAAGTTATTTAATGACAAGAATGGTAATTTTGTTTTCATACCTCAACAACCTAAGGACCTTTTTTTGATTTGTAACTGCTAATTTTCCGCGTCGCATTTCTTTTTACTCCCAGTGAAGTTTTTTTTTTACTGGACTTTTTTTAATGACAAATATCCGTTCCGAGTACATCCGTACTTCCATTACAAATTCTAAATTTAAAAAGGTGTAAAAAAAGCATTTCGACGGTGGCATTTTTTAAGGGAAGGCCGTGGCATTATGTCCTGCCTAACATATACTTAAGAGGTGCCTCTTTAGAATAGGTACGGAGTCCTAACTTCCTCGTGCACTTAATACGCACCTGGAATACTAAATCCTCTTTCACGTAATCGTAACGCCAAAGGCAACTAAGTTACAACTTCCAACTTAGTTGCCTTCGGAATCACTTTAAGTTCAGAGAAAACAAGTTGAGAAAAGGGACTAGGAAGTGGTTACTATGGGATTTGTCTCGTTTTAAGCGGAAATTATTTATCTTTTTTTCCTGCTGATAAAATGTGTAAATTTAATCTGTTTGGTCACTTAATGCATCTGTCGACCGATCGTAAACAGATAAGATACAAAAGTGTTTTTGGGCTTGTCAAGGTCTTTCAAGATTTTATTAGTATTTTTTTGGACACCCGATCATTCGCGCGATACCATTGGTTGTTTTCTAATCGTGCCTCTCGTTTGAGCCAATCAGCGCGCGCGTTAAGAAATTGGAGGTATCGATCGTCATAAAGCGAAAATGAAAAAAAAAAAGATTTAAGACTCTGGCAAACATTAATCCAATTCATATCTACTTAAATTATCAGTGAGCAAAGATGGTGGAACAAGTTACTACTCTATTTGGAGCGCCACAATGGCAAGAGGTAGGTTTATTTTAATTTTAAAGAACAGGTCAAGACTTTGTAATAAATTAATTTAAATTAATTAAATTAGCTTTTTAAATAGTTTATTTTAGTGTTTTATACAGCTGATACGGCTGAGAAGACTTATTACACCGAATTTGTTCATCCGTCACCATTTTTCAACTTCAGAACGGTACAAGTTACAGACAAACTGTTTAGCTGCTACTTAGGAAATTAAAACGGCAGGTAAAAATTAGGCCTAAAAAAAATCTAAAACCAAACGTAAAACCTTGACACATTTTTAATCGGCAATTGTAATGGTCACTACTTGTACATTATATTTTAGCTGGGCTGAAAAAGATTAACTTTACCAAATTTTTTAGATATTTTAATATTTTATTGTGTATATTTGTTTTTTATTGTATAATTCTTGTATCCGTATAACCCTGTGCACTGTGCATATAGCTCGTATATGTTTTTGTTTCTTTACTTTTGAGGGCAGATGTTAGTGGATGTTCAACTCATCCCTTCCTGTTTTATTCCTTTTGCCGACTTTCGCCAATAAATTTGCTTATTATATAATACAGAGCGCTGTGATAGTGGTGTGCGCCTCAACATTTCCAAAAGTTGCGGTAACAAAGTTTACTGGGCACGATGGCGTTGCAGCATACTCCTACGGATGTACTAAGTGGGGGGGGGGGGTATTTTATGAATGACAGCATTCGACGGTTTCTTTTCGATTCGACAAACTCTAAAATGGACGCCATGTTGGATGTTTACTTCTCGCTTCAAGATGCTATGGTTTCTACCACAGTTTGATCACTGCTCCTCGAAGTGTTCTATGTGAGAGATTTAAAAATAGCGAGAAATGACGACGATGTTGTATGTAACAGTGTTTAAAATTATTATTTGTTCTGCAACAATAAGCTAACAAACATCAGAAGGTCTTGTTTGGTCAATGTGCCCGTACGCTGCAATTAAGTCAACAATCTCTCAACTCTAAGCTAGTTGCAGTTAGAACGCGAGGGCAAAAATGTCTTTGGCTTGGCAACAACGCTTCCCAGATTAAACTGCGTCGTTTGGTTCAATCAGAGACAATAAGAAAAAGTTGTTCTTTTGAGTCAAAGTTGTTCTTGAGTCGGCGGAACCGACGCCACGTTATCATTTCAGATAAGTTTCTACTAAATAGCTCATAATATTGCTTTGCGGGATCGAAGCCTAAATGCACCCTTAACTGAACTGCAATCGCAAAAATATAGACTGTTTGTTGTAGTTTGTAAAGATCCTGACATGGTCATTTTAAAATTAATGTAAAGCACTGGTAGTTGTTAGCATTACTGAAAGGCAGCGCAATTTCGTATAAACATTAATTATATATCTGATAAGAACTCTCTCACAAACATGTGTTAGCTGTCGTTAGCCAAACGAAATATTTTTCATTTTTTTTATGACCGTTGACCACTTTCTACTTCAGTGACCTTCAAAGTCTGAAAAACATTACGTACTTATCTTGGCAAAACGCCACTGAATATTGGCCAGCCGTTGGTAGCCTACTCCAGGGTTTTTTTTTAATTCTATTTTTTTTCATTTATCAATTTCGATTACCGCCATACATCCATAAAATTGCCGTTACTTCCTGTTTTGGATAATTGTTGCATTTGGTGATAAATTTTCCTTACTTCCAAAAGGAGCGGTTTATCCATAAGCAGCACTTGGGGACCGCCTAGGGAACCACAACTTGGGGGGCGCCGGTAGTGTGATAGTTCGGTGAAGTCTTCTGAAGGAGTTGATGGAAAGGAACCATGACAAAGTCCTGGCTAAGTTAGTGTGACAAGTCCGAGCCTTGTTCAGCAGCTTTGCGGTCTATTCTGTACATTATCGCGGATCTCTTACGATAATCAGAAGTTTCCCGGTTCGAATCCCCGGGTGTGAACCATCTGAAAGGTTCAAAATTGGGCTGGTTCATCTATACGAGCGTTAATTTGCTGAAAAGAAATTTAGTTTCAAGATTTTTTTTTAAGTTTAGCGGTAATAAATGTCTAATTTCATTTCATAAGTCAATGAAAAATGGGCTGCGGGCACCGGGACTTTTTGACTTTTAGTTAAATTTGGTCTTGTGGTCCACTTATCCCAGTTTCATGGCGTCTAAAAAAAAAATTTTAAAGGAATTTCCAGCAGTGACGGCAAATAATGTTAGTATGAAAATGAAATGTAAAGAATTTCGATTGTGTTGTACAAGGTCAATGAGATTTTTAGAAACTATTTGTTGTAGTTGACTCTTGTAGTTTTAATTACAGATAGTTACATAAGTGAGTTACAGTATTCCTCTTTAAATTATGTAATCCGCCACATATTTGGGATACTGTGATGTCTTTTATTTGTTACGCAACGCTAAGTAATAAGTTACATAATGCAGTAATGATCATGTCAATCGAAAAAATCTGATAAAAAAAAATCTGACGCTGTTCTTTCGTTTTGTTCGTAAGCTAATCGTTTTAGAGAAGCACAGTGCTAATCGAAGGAACTTCTGCCGCGATTTGTGTGCATCCACGAAACTTAAGAACCCGTTGTCAGCTTCATATAAGATGTTCAAACTCTTATTCCGCGTATTATTCGAGGTTTGCGTTCGCAGATCAATACAACAAATTAAGCCAATAATGGAGAATTGAAAAAAAAAAGTTGGTGTTGAGTTAAAATAAAAATTCGGAAGCTGATTAAGGTGTCAGACATTTAATGAATTTTCTTTTTTTTTTTGTCAATTTTTATCTGTGAAAACATACATGGTGATCCACACAAAAAAGGACTTCGAATAGCTCGGCTCACAGAGGTCTCAGGGACTTGTGGTTGGGCTTAAAATGTGCGTAAACTTTTTTTTTTAGACGGTTCACAAGTTTGTTTTTTTTTTAATTAAAAAAAAAACACTTTGAAAAAAGATACTACTTTCGTTTGGTGCTTGGTGGGCACTATGGCTACCTTCTTTTTCAAAATTTCGAAAATATAGGACCTATTTTTCCGGAATCAAAAGGGGATATTGGATCCAGAAACATTGGTCCCTGTTCCACCTCCCCCCCCCATTTTTTTTTTTTTTTTAACTTGGAAAATTTTAGGTTTGCGGTTTTTGTAGCCTTTGCTTTTGTATTGAAGCAGGATAATAATAGTTCAAGTGTAGTACATTTTATTTTTAAAATACCCTTTCAACATAGTGACAGTACTTCGTAGTAGTTGTATAACGTTACGGACAAACAAAATACTTAATTAAATAAAATAGAAATTAGGCAAGGGATTCAAAATTTAATCATAAATCAACGAACAAATTGTTTTTTTTTAATCTTTGGCGGTTCGGGGGGGGGGGGGGAGTGTTGGCGGCGTCGTCCCTTCCTTGTTTCCGTAAATCTTTATTCTTACGTAAAGGTCTTTTAACACACAGTGACTCTTAAAAACAAAAGGAATATTTATTGGTTTAAGACAATATTATTCGTAGACAAATTCACCTAATACACCAAACTTACTTGTATTTACGGTTTTTTTTGTGTGTGTGTCTGTAAATCTTCAAAAGTTGTTTTTTATTTATTTATTTTTTGTTAATTTTCCCATGTATATCTTAAACATTTTTACACAACGTAAAATTTGTATAACTGTAGCTTGAATAGTTCTTATTTCTTTGTTTCTAGGTGTTTACTCTAGCGTCGGCTACCCTCCAAATAGCAGCCAACACGTTAGGCATTTTGAACGACGATTTGAGCAGCAGCGACCTTGCCGCACTCAGCCGTCTACCCAATTACACTCTGGCCGAAGTTTCCTTCCACGATACGTTGGACGATTGCTGGACGGTTATATACGACAAAGTCTACGACCTGACGCCTTTTTTACGAGAGGTAAGAGCAACCATTATACGAATATGAGTTGTTTCTGCAAGGGTTAACAAACATCCGATGTTATATTTTCGTTAAAACATTTTCATATCCGGGCTTATTTGGTTCACCCAGCACGTAAATAGTAATTGTGTTTGTGTTTTTGAAAGTTGAACAGTTCAACTCACCCCCTAAAAGTTACTTAAGTGGTTCTCTGGAGTGCACGCATCGTTTTTTTTCCCCCCTTCACACATGAAAATGTTTTACGTCTTTATCTAAAAAAAAAAAATTCCGATCACGCATCAGCGCTTTCGCTAAACACTTCCTGGAGCTGATGACCATACCAGTCCTTTCCTCCATTCACGTGATCGCCTCAACGAATGTGGAGGACCATTCAGGGGTGTGTGGCGACTAAAAGCTGGATCTAAAAGACTTTTTATCGTATTTGTATTTGCGTAACGTGGCTGAACCTGGAGTTAACACATAGATACGTAAGCTACTAGAGGTTCTTTTTTTTTGTTTGGTTAAAAAAAGCCGTCGCCTGCATCAGAAAAGTCTCTGAAAGTCAAAAAGAATAAACGTGCACCCCAGCATTTTTTAAATACTCTCTAAGGCACCGTAAAATTTACCACGCGTTTAAAAACAACGTTAATAGTCGTCCGATCGGCCCGAAAAATCTGCTGCGACCCGGACCAATGCCAAACTTATGGCAGTAAAGTTGTCCGGTGAAATGGTTTAGCGCAGCTCTTCCCGCACTGTCGTTCTAACCAGTCGTCAACCAATAAGTGGTGCTGTGCAGAAAAGCATACGTTTTGAGCCAGGCGGAGTTTTGTCGTGAGTGTGATGATAGGCAGGATACGACACTCTTACTTGTAGTTTTACCGATGGGTTCGAATGCCAAAGTAAACGGCCGTCATCGAATGTGTTCGCTTGTTTATCCAAGACGGTTAGCAAGTTCGGCTTTACAGCTGGCACCAAAAAGCTGGCACCAAATTTTCAGTTGTATGGTTTCTTAAAATTCTATAGCTCATTAAGTGCTTTTTAAGACTATGTTTTGGTGTTTTTTTTTTAGATGTGGAGTGTACGACAGTGAAGCATACGTAGCGTGGTTAGACTTATTATTTTTTTAAATAAATAACTTGGCAGCAGTTTAAGCTATTAATTTTAAAAAGTAGCAGAATTAGAAAACCTTGGGGGGGGGGGGGGGCAACAAAAAAAAAAGCTTTGTTAGAAGGGGTGTAAAAATGTAATCAAAACTAATCCGTAATTGAATCATTGATTTAAATCATTAAAAAAAAAGAAATAGAAGTAGTTCATGCAATAAATCCATTTAATGCCAACTCTAAAAAGAAGCAGAAAACTGAACTTTATTAATGAAATTGAAACTATGGATATTAATGATATTGAAACTATGGAATTTTTCGACGAGTCTCCACAAAACATGTCTTAGAACGCTTCCTCCATAACAGATGTAAAAGATGACTATCATCACTTAAGATGAGCTGAATTATATACTGTCGAGGATACATAAGTTTACATAAAGTTTTTTTAATTTTTTTATTATTAATCCAAAACTGTTAAGGAAAAAACTGGCATGCAGTATCAGAAAAATCCCTAACTATAATTTCTTGAACATGCAACCAAGTAAGCTCATTTTTTCTTAACAACGAAATTTTTTTTCCCCATATGTGCTGGTTCCTGAGATTTTCATATACGTATTTGTAAAGTTGGAAAAAATTAAATAATCATTGATTTTGATCAAGATAATTTTTTTTTGGGGGGAGGGCAAAAAAATATTCAAATTTGGCACATTTTCTTAAGAATTATTATGTAGGGTTACGTGTTGTCAAAGGGTGGAAAAAGGCTAATCTTTTGGACTTAGTGAAATGTTTTTCATTCCAAACTTTTTTGGATAACCATATTGGTCTAATAAAATAGAATTACACCAAATTTTAAACCACCCTACATAAAAAAAAAAAACTCCAAAAAAAACCTCACACAGGTGTACTCACAACTCTCACGACAAGTTAATTACACCTCACCAGATTGATTAGACGATCCGGACAAAGCCAATCCTTGAAAATCACTCTCTTGGCCTTGAAACCGCCCTGCAGTTAATTCCTTCCTGGGATTGGATCTGGACTGTATTCACTACCAATCAGTTTTCAGGATTAGTCGGCCCATTCGCATCCTTGAACCATTGTCGGCTCAGCCAATCCCGAATGGTTATTTAACCGATAAAAAAACTCTTCCGCTTCGGGCAATACAATGACTTAGGTGTCGAGTGAATGGAGTTTTCGAAAAAAAACTTTTATTGAATTCTAGCTTCCAGCAACTTTTTTTTCCCTCTTTGCAAACTCATTAGAGCCGACGGAAGAGTTACGTCCTTACCGCTTTTTATTTCAACCTTTCCGGGTTGTTTCTGAATCAAGAAAATTACTGAAAATGCACCGGGAATGAAAAGAAATAAATTTGTTTAATACTTTATACATTCGGTAGCTCCCAAACTACAATCAGATCACTACAAATTCAACGGCGCGTTCCACGAGTCGTCAATTTTTTTCCTCACCAGCTTATACTTGCTTTCTCGTGTGGCATGTATGTGACTTTCCAGTTGTTTATACCCAGCAGTGGTGTCAATACATTTTCGGGGGGGGGGGGGCCCCAAACTTTATCTCCCCTGCTAGAAAACTGGTGACTACTTCATTTTTATTGTACGACTATTTTACATTCTTTACGTAATTTATGGCTTCATCAAAAATAAAGTTTTAAAGAAAGTAGCGAAGAAATAGATTCTTCCAGGGATTTTTATGCTCCTCGGCTGGTTTTTGGGGATGCTTTTCAAGTTTTCAGTTGTGACATTCCCCTAAACGGCCCTTGGATTTGTTTCGAGTGGAGCATGTGAATGGAGCAGGGGCTGGTATGGTTTTCAGCTCGAGGAATTGTTTGGTGTTGACGATGACACCCAATGCGTGCGCTTCTGAGAACCAGTTAATAAACTTTCAGCGGACTAAAAACAAAGTGATTTGCACTACCGTTCTTTTGTAATTCTGCATATTCTGTACTTTTCTATTATACATATTGTGTTCTTTTTTTATTCACTTTTATTTGTTTTATTTTTCCGTTCTAGCATCCGGGTGGTTATGACGTCATCCTTGAGTACGCAGGACGAGATTCAACGTTAGCATTCCGAGGAGTTGGGCACAGCGCAGATGCCATTCACATGATGGAGAAATATTGTGTCGGGGTTTTAATAGAGGTAAATATTCTGAAAAAACATCGCAGTAAAACTAAAACTGAGAAAACTCGTTTTAGTTCGGTTCTTGGCCATTATTCTTGAAAAGATGTATTGTCTCACAAACGGCGTGCCAACTGATATTATGAGGAAATTTCAAATCACCCAACAATT